>KL255035.1:25496-44415 GCA_000699545.1 Podiceps cristatus
AACCTTTATTTCATGTTCTTAATGCGATTCTCTCGCAAAAGGGTTCAGCCTTTTGCATTTTAGTAGTACAGGGGACATTTTGTTGCTGGTCTTAATTTCACAACCCCTCCCTTCTCTGCTAAATCAATGCTGTTCCACACAATTGCTTAGGATCTGCAATAGCAGTCGTAGTTTTAATGACAAACTTCATATTTAAATAAAACCTTTATTTCATGTTCTTAATGCGATTCTCTCGCAAAAGGGTTCAGCCTTTTGCATTTTAGTAGTACAGGGGACATTTTGTTGCTGGTCTTAATTTCACAACCCCTCCCTTCTCTGCTAAATCAATGCTGTTCCACACAATTGCTTAGGATCTGCAATAGCAGTCGTAGTTTTAATGACAAACTTCATATTTAAATAAATACTAGATTTATAGTGAGGATCACAGATGCTGCTTGTGGCTGGATAATTCTGTGGAAATCTGAGTCCCTGCAATCGTAATCTGGTTTTGTTTTACATCTGCTTTAGATGGACCGGGATCTCCAACTAATGTTAAATGCTTTTTGAGGCTCTCTTTGGGCCTTCTGGTCACTGACACAGGGATCTTAGTTTTTTCTTTGTGCTCGGGAGTCCGAGAGCAGACTCTCTTCCCGTGCCCCAAATGCATTCATTATTGAAATTATCTGCCACAGTCTCCCCTCTCATGTCCTTTCCCAAGCAGCTTGCTGCAAGTGCCTGTTATTTGGGACTCAAGCTGTCGGTGACTGGCCGAAGAAGAGGCTTTGTCTCTGTTCCTAAACTGGCCAAATGTAACTCACAGGAGATGTAACATGTAACTAACAGGAGAGGGGCTTTCAGAGTCCCCGGAGGATTTGCTTTTCCCTGAGAGAGGTAGCAGATAAACAGGATTAGAGTATTTACACAGTCTTGAAATCTAGGTTGACTAGGTCTTGCCCGAGGCATCCTTCTTATTTAGCTGCAAGATTTGATTGACTGAGTGCAGTGTCAACATTTAGCTTTCTATCTGCACCTTACACAAGCTAATCGGCCCGATGCAGGCGGCTCCAAACGCGAAAGGTGTGGTCAGGTTTTCCACCTGGTTCCCTCATTGGCCCAGCCCCAAAGCTGCGCTGGATGAGTTGGGAAATGCTGCCTTTATACAGCATCAAGCATTATCTCAGCTCTCCTGACGGTCAAGCCTTAGTTTTGCTATTGATCGTGCCTTAATATAGGCAGGAATTGAATTCAGTGGTAGATTTGCCCGTGTCAAAGTTCTCGTAAAGACTTGGCTCGCCTGAGCATGAAATGGTTGAGTTGAACTTCAGGGAGAGTGTGGTGCCTGCGGCTGAATTTGTGTGTGTGAAACGGCACATCAGGGCTGGGGTTGCTCAGGACCCTTCCACTGGTGGTAGCTCTTCCTCCCACCTTGCCCCGGCGCCCTGCTCGCTTTCCTTCCCCCGTCAGCAGGTTTTGGTTTTGGTACCTTTCACTGGCACAGCTGTGCACTCAACCAGGCTTCCCAAATCATCTACTTAAAAAACAAACCCACTGTCTTCTTTCCAGGAAAAAAAGCAAAACAAAACAAAACAAAACAAAAACAAAAAACAAACCCAATGCTCTTAAAAACCAGCCTTTTAAGGAAGAACCTTTCTCAGATCCGGCTTAGAGTACAACCGCACAAGCAGCTAAGGTGGCACAAATGGAGAGGTTGTAGCTGTTTGTGGGAAGAGGCACATTGTGTAGCACGACAATATCTTATGCAACATCTCAAAGTCACGTGGAAATGTAGCCTAAGACTGTGATTTGATGGTGAAATTAATTAGTGACACTTCTGGCCTCAGCAGTTGATTTTGTCTCTCTGCTCCCATCTCTGTTGTTTTATTGTTTGGGTTTTGGTGTGTTGTGTGGGTTTTTTTCTTTTTTTTTTAATTCGATCAGTTTCCCTATTTGGTTCAGGGTGCAACCCTGCAAATGGTAGTGGTGACGGAAATGGGAAGAAGCAGCTGGGTGCAGGGGGAGGGACAGTTTAAGCCAGTGCTGCTTTTGAACATTTGGTGTCATTGACCACAGCCTCAGCCTTTCCCTGGATAAAGAGTAGAACTGTATCTTTCCCTCTAGTGACATTTCACGGGTTATCTTAATTCTGGTTAGATACACTTGTCTCTATATTTATTTTGTTCTCTATTGAAACTGTGCTATAAGCAAGTTAAAATAAAGATATCAGACTCAGTTGTTTTATGCTATTACCATCAGCTCAAAGAGAACACGGTCTTATTTAGCTTTTCTGGGCAATTTCTTTGAGCTAATACCCAGAAAACTAGAGCTGGGCTACAAGGAAGCAAGCAAGACACTTAGCTTTGAATGACCTGTGTGGACTGCTCACTTGGGAACAAGAATGAAAAAAAAAAAAAAAATAAACTACAGTTTATCACAAAAGATCTTTCCCTTACTGCAGCAGTAAAAGTGATATAGCAAAAATATTGATTCTCTGGGTGACTGATAAAGCTACAGCACTGCAAGGATTTCTCGCAGTAAATCCGAGTTTAATTTTTCCATCCAAATGCCTTGAATAATGTAGCCTTCGTCTGCCGGTGACCTATCTGCAGCACTGTTTAAGATGATGATAGCAGCAGTGTTTATCCAGGGTAGGATCCCAAATTGTTGTGCACCATCACAATTCCCAGTAGCTTCTTTGTGAGAAGAATGTTGTATCACATCTAGAATGATTATCTGTAAACTTGCTCATTGCACAGCAATAGAAAGGCTCTTTATTGTTTCTTTTTTTTGGCTGTTATTCTCAGCATACTGGAACTACTGCCGAATTTCCATTAAACCAGCACACTTGCATGTGTACATGACACATACACATGCACTTGAGACTGCCTGGCAATCTGAACTCATTGTATATTCATTATGTTTTCCTTGTAGCAGAGTCCTCTTACCCGAGACAACTATGAAATACGTTGCACCAAAAGATTTCCCTTCTGCGAGTCTGTGTACGTACGTGCATATGTGTAAGGATACGTGCACACGTATAGGATGGAGAGCGTTAGGTACTCGAAAGAGCTGTCTCCCCGTATCTCTGCTTGAATGGTATCATATCCCACAGCCCTGCCTCCCTCCCTCTGCTGCGCAGGATAATAATGTGGTGGAAACCTTATGTCTGTGGGGGGAAGGGTTTAAAAGCATCATACTGAGGCTGGGCATTCTGCCAGGGGGAAGGGACAGAAGTGAAGTGCTCCTGGAGGTTTTCTTTTTTTAGACAGTGATTACTGAAGGGGAAAGAAGGCCAGTCATCATAGGAGTACAAAAAGACAAAAAAAGTATTTACTGTGGGCTATTGGCAAATACTTAAGTCTTACTTTAAGCAAGAATTCCACACCAGAGGGGAAAAAAAAAAAAAAAAAGGCACAAAATGGTTGTGCTTAAAGCATATAGTCCGGTCTCACCAGCTGTTTCAAAATTAGTGATTAAAATGAATGATATCTCTATAATTTCCCTTCTTCTCTCCCAAACATGCACACATGTATTCACACTTATAAAACGTACGTCCTGAAGGTCCTAAGGACTTGAAGTAAAGGAAAGTGCAGAGGGGATGTCTTTGAAAGTGAGTGATTTATTTTTACTTAAAACCTGAAAATTCAGTGTGTGCAAGTCCCCTTTGAGAGATAAAATAACAGAGTTATAGAAATAGCAGGTCAGTAACTCTCATTTGCCCTGAGCTCTCTACAGAGTCATTCAGCTCCTTGTTGCACTGAAATGTGGAATATTTATACAACTCAGAACCGCTGGCATCAGAGACAAAAGCCTCATGTCTTGTTGGCAAGGCAGGGTTGTGAAAAACCCTGGTATCTGGGGTCTGGGGGGTGGGGGGGAGTCCCCACCAGCCATGTGAAGCCTGTCATTGTATTAGTACTTGTGGACAAGAATATCTAGAAGATTGCACAGGCTTTTCTGCACCTAAAGAAAATCATAATTATAAGCTTTAAATTCACATTCCTTGTTAGATGATAGCATGTTTAGGAAGCTTATGTCCCTGTTAAGCTTCTGACTTTTGAAATTAAATTAGGCATGGCAGAGGGAGGGCTTGGGGGATGAGGGAATATTTTTTGGCAAGTGAATACAAAACTGAAAAGCCAGATTTGCCAAGCATTTTTCCAGGGATGTGTGCATGAGAGGCATGTCCCCACTCAGCCTCATAAGACATCCTCAGTGTGAAACTGATGAAGGGTGGTAGGGAAAGGGCAGCGGTGGCTGAGATGTTAAGGGCAACATGAAAAATATTTGGTTTTCCTTGATGCAAACTAATTGATGCTAGTGAATCTGTGGATTTGTTCCCTCTCCTCCCCTCCCCTGAGGAAATCTTCTGTCCTCTTTCTTTTTAGTAAACGCTTAAAACTGAAACTGTGATCATTGCATTAGCACTGGTTGGTGAACCTCAGAAGGAGGTATAAAAATTTTTTGAAGGTAATCCAAAAGCACAACAAAGCATTTTGGTTTAAAAATCAGGCTAAAAATCTTTCAAGATCAAATTCCCTTGTGAGATTTCCACTTTTACGTGTGCAGAAAGTTTCACGAGACTGTTCTTGCATATCACATCATTGCAGTAATTCTTACTGCAGCAATTACAGTTATGTGTGAATATTAAAGTAAATACATTGCCAAGCTAATATCTTTTGAGCTTATTTCAGGTTATAGGCAATGGCTCTCTACTGTTGATGCACTTTCTGAACTGTTTCTTTTGTCCTTAGGCTCTGATTTAGCAAAACACTTTAAAGTATACTCAAACATAAGCATCTGGATTTTCCCATCAAAGTCACTACTCTATTCACATGTTTAAAGCCAAGCAGGTGTTAGAGAATTTTTCTAGGTAGATGATGCAGAGAGGAAGGTTTTCGAAAGAGAGTCAGAGCTGTCTACAGAGGAAGCAAAAGGCTCTGCCCCAGGCTCCCTCTGGTTATTCAACCTTAGAAAGTCCCGCTTCCTGGTCTGCTTGAAAATTTAGCATACTCGGTGAGGAAGGGGCCCAATTTCTAGCAAGACTGAGATGATTTTGTGAAAATTTACCCTTAATTAGTAAGTTATCCTTATATGGCAACCACCTGCAGGATATAGGGCATTGAGTACCAAGTCCAACACTTGGGAAACAAGTCAGTGCCATCAGTGAAGCTCAAAAATCTCATAAATTATTACAGTGGAGGGAAATATTTTTTATACTTTGGCAACATGGGAAGTAGTTGACATTCTGACTTTTGGAGAAGTGGAACTTGCCGTAGCCCCCTGATGAAAAGCATCAGTCAGTCTTTTGAGTGTTCTGCTTTATTCAGAGATCCTGTATAACTTTTGTCATGGATGAGGGCATACATAGATTTGTGCACTGTTTTTCGGAAACCTCATAATGTCAGTAAAAATGCAGATAAATTGAAGAAAATGGAACATCATGAGGAGACAAGAAGAACTGGTTTATGACAGAAGATTAAAAGAATCAAATTTATCTAGCTTGTCTGACTTAAACGAAATCTCAAATCGTGATGAATAAACACTTTAAGACTGTGAAGAACAAGGACAGACACATTTAGCATTTTTCAGGGAATTATAACTGGGATATCAGGATGAAAGAAAGCAGTAGAAGATACTGGCTGGGTATTAGTACAAATGCTCTATAATGATTTAGAAGAGCAGGTTCACAAAAGAAGAAGTAGCTCAAGTAATTAAAAGTAGATTGGACAAAACATTGGAAAATCTCTATTTTAATACCTCATTCGTCACTACGCTGATATGCCTTTTAGGGAAGAAAATTTCCATTACACATGAATGTGATAGTGGTCCATCTTTTTCACTAACTCCAATTTCTATTTTCTTCTCTGTCTCTGTCTATTTCTTGCTGAGCAAAATGTATTAGTCTGATACCTAAGATTCAGTTCATAATCAGTGACGTCTCAGCTGTTACTTTTTCTTCCTTTCCCACAGAGAGTTCTGAGGTGCCCATGGTACATGATTTTTGTCAGTATTATTCTGCTTCATCCTGTCTGGTGTACCCAATAGTAGTGCTCAGGACTGACAATGAGACAGTTAATAACATTATAAGATGTTCATGCCGTCAGAGAAGTTGGGGATCGAAGGGCTCTGTGTAATCACCTGTCCTGGCTGCTGCCATTGATTCTTATTCTGTTTCAGATCCTTGCTCGGAAGGTTTACATGCTTTAGTCCAGGCTTTGTGAGATTAGCCTGTAATTTAAGTATGTTTCACTGACAGATATGCTATTTCTTTCCACTGGTCTTCAGTTTATCTGCTCTACTTTCTGTTCTACCTCATATCCTCAAATTAAAGAAACTTCAGTTTTTGCCTCTCCATTCTTCCTTCCTTATTCCTCTCTTAACCAAACTACACTCACTCCATCTCTCTACCTTAAATGATTCTCAAAAGACTTTGTTAGGGTTTTGAGAGATATTTTTATATCTCTCAAAAAGTCCAGTCTCTCCTGGGCTTCCTCCAATATGTTGGTATCATATCCATAGCAGTGGCAAATAGATCTTATTGGTAATAAATAGTATATAGATCTGAACACAGTGACTTGGGCCCGGGTCCGAGAATGCATGTGCTTAAACAGGTGAGTGGTTGCCATGTTAAACTAGAGCTTTAAGGCTGATAATATAAATTTCATATTTCCTCATCATCCTTGGGTATATCCTGGGAAAAAGGCACAACTGAAAGGCTGCACAGTGTGAGCAAGGGAAATCTGCAGAAAATTAATTCCAGAGCTATATCAAGTGTGCACAAATGGGTATCTGCTGCCTTTAGCATCTCTGAGTTTCGCAGTTGCTGAGGTACTGTGGAGATGGGGCAGCCTCTCAGGTGGGGGGAGGCAAGCCCCAGGTGCCAGTCCAGCTCCCACCCAAAACGGCACTCTGGTTAGTGCTGTTGTTAGCAGCTTAGATATTCCTCACATTTTAGAAGCTTGAATATAACTACTGAAATGTCAATAAACAACTCAGCCATTTGCTACTGCATAGGAAGTCTAAAGATGTTGAAACTCAAATACATCACAACCTCTTTCTACTATGGTTTTGCTACCTGTTCTTTTTTTTTTTTTTTTTTTTTTTTTTCCTTTTTTTGTTTGTTTGTTGTTGTTGGTTTTGGGTTTTTATTACAAATTTTGCAATTCTGTCCATGCCCAGTTGTTGAAAGCTTCATTTCAGGACTGTGGCAAAAATCTAGCTTTCAGAATGCTTCATTACTTAGAGGTGATGGCTCCACTGCCATTTCTGCATGTAAGGATGTCTTCCATCTTTCTAGGAGAGGAATAAAGGCAGGAAATGCTATGATCATATGGTTCAGCCTCTTCCCTAACCCTGAACTGGGGCTGCATTGCTTTTCTCTAGTCTTACAAGACTTCTCCAGTACCCATCTTTTACAGTCAAGCAGTTCAAGCATTTGGTTTTGCTGTTCTGATCACTGCTGAAAACAAAACCAATTTCCTCACTGAATTGGTCATAGCAATGCCCAAACTGAGATGTCAATAGAGGCCATCAACATATGCATGGAGTTTAAATTTTCCTGCACTGGCACATTCTACTACTATTGAACTAGATCCTCCATCATGTTGCCCGATTTCTTAATTTTATTAGGATTTTTTAAAGTTTTTACCCATTTTTTCTTCTTGAAGAAGAAGAAATTTCACTATGAAATGCAAAATAAATGCATTTTACTTTTGTCCCAATTTCGGTGTGCTCTTACCAGTACTTATTTACTAGTGTAGCACTTCCATTTCACTGGATAAAAGAACCTTGCAGAAGCATCTGTTCCCCTGCCCCAACTGTCTTACATACTACAACAGAGACGTCCAAAGCAGCAGGACTTCAGGGAGGGCAGCCAGACTTCAGGGATGATCCTGGCAGCCACAGGCGAATACCCAATCGACTGCATGTGCAGTGTGAAAGGGTTGAACATGCTGGTTAGATGCATTAGATGTGTGCACGTGTGAGTTTGTGTACATGAAGGAGTTGCGGAACGAAAATAAATGACTGTCCTTCTGAGTGGCAAGGGTAAGTGGGACTATTGTAGAAGATCACCTGTGGCTCATCTTGTAACTGATGCAATGCCCACAATACAAGAAAGATGCAGAACTGTTGGAGAGGGTTCAGAGGAGGCCACGAAGATGATCTGAGGGCTGGAGCACCTCCCCTAGGAAGAGAGGCTGAGGGAGCTGGGCTTGTTCAGCCTAGAGAAGAGAAGGCTGCGGGGGGACCTCATTGCAGCCTTCCAGTACCTGAAGGGAGCGTACAAACAGGAGGGGAACCAACTTTTTAAAAGGGCAGAAAATGGCAGGACAAGGGGGAATGGATTAAAGCTGAAGGAGGGAAGATTTAAATTAGATATTAGGGGGAAGTTTTTTACGGAGAGAGTGGTGAGGTGCTGGAACAGGCTGCCCAGAGAGGTGGTGGATGCCCCATGCCTGGAGGTGTTCAAGGCCAGGTTGGATGGGTCCCCTGGGGAGACCTTGTGTAGATCCAGGCCTGGAGGTTGGTGTCCCTGCCTGTGGCAGGGGGGTTGGAACTCTATGATCCTTGGGGTCCCTTCCAACCCAGACCATTCTATGACATACCTGCGGTTGGTTTGTAGCACGTGGAGCCATTACGTGGTGTACAAGTTTGACTAAAGTACCACTGTTTCCCACAGACTCCTTAAGTTTAATCAAACTAAGCAACTGGGTGTCCTTAGTACATTTGGCACATGCAAGTCTCTTCCCAGCCCTTGAGCTGATCAGATCCTCATGTCTTTTCTTCTTTGCCTGTCCTTCCTTAAGAGCTGCGTTTGGCAGATCCTGTGGCAAAACTGAGCTGCATTGAGCCCTGTAGGATCCAGCTGGACAGTGAAATCTCATGGCACCAAGCTCACTGCAAAATCATGGATTTTTACAGGAGTCTTGTCCATGTAAGAAAGATAAAACTTCACAATAATTCTCATGCTACGCTCCACATGAATCTTTGCCATATATCACCATATACAACTGTGGAAAAGACAAAGGCTCAAACATTTGACGTGGTAGCTGGCACCTGCAGTCACCAACTGGTGCAAAATCAGTAAGTATAGGGTGGGAGGTGAAATTTTAAACAAGAATGTGAAGGAAGTCCTGGCTATTGTTAACATGAAAATAAGACTTCTTCCTGCCTGTGCTTTTATAGTCTCTTAAGAAGATTAGTTTATTACTGCGACAGCTCTCATTCTGGAAATTAAAGAATACAACAGACAAAACCCAAGTCTGCTTTTGCTATTTCAAGAAAATACCTTCACTGTTTCTGAGTACATATGGCAAGCAAATGTGTATGGTTATTTTTGCTGGTATCTGAAATGTGGAAATCACAGCTTTTATGGAGGAAAGGTTTTTTTCATTACGTAGTGTATGGCTGACCAATGACTTTGCAGCTCATCCTGAAGCCAGCAACAGATCCCTTATACTGAAAGGCTGTTGCTGGTTTAGTTATTGGTTGTACTATATTTGAAACAAATGGCTTAACTACAATTTATCCAAGTCTATAATTATTCAAATTGCTCAAGGGGCTCTGTAGGTTCCATCCCAGCTGGAATTCTTCTTCCTTTTTTTTTTTTAATAGTTTTTTTTTTTTTTGGAAAAAATAACATGGAAAATGTTAAACAAAATTAACATTATTTTTAATTTCAGAACAATCTCTTGTACTGGTTCAGCTGTCCCCATTAGTCTTTCCATGCCATACTACTGCAGAAGCTTCCACTAGAGAAGGAGGATTTTTTTACTTTGTGTTTCTCTCTTTGTTCTTTCCTTTCACTCTTTTCTTTTTCCCTTTCCCCCCTCCCTCTCCTCTTCTCCACCCTGGTCAATAATTCACCTACAGGAGTCCACTCCTGAAGCTGAAGTTTGAGAAAATTGTGTGAATTTGGAAAGTTGGCTGCATTTCTGTAAGTGTTGATGTTTTAATATTTATAATCTTCCTCTTATTTCTTGAGATTTTGACTTTGAATTTGGAAAATAAATAAACAGCTAGTCATAACATTAAAGAACCCCAAACCAACAGTTGGTGATTTGGAAGGGCGGTGTAACGAGTTTTTGTCTTCTTGGATGCCTATGTGCTGTTTGCATTCTTGTTAGTCTTTTTAAATGGAATTCCTGTGCCTGTTGGAAGATTTACATGTTAACTGCTTCAGAAGGTTTAAAGCCATGGCTTCATGATGTGAACAGGATCCTTTGGGTCTCTTGTAGTAATGACTTATTTTTCTATCCTTCTTAATCAGAGTACAATTCTTTAGGTGCAGAGTAACAAAATGTGGCATGCAATAATGGACAGCTATTAAGTAGCTCTGAAGAAAACATTGACTCGTCCAGAATTCTTGACAGGTGCAGAGTATCCCAGCCTCCTTGGTAAAGGGATTGTTTATTTGACTTGTATATTTAACTAGTGGCCATTTATAGTATGATATTTTGTAAATTATCAGAAATATAAACTAGTACTATGATTTGTGGGAAAGCCTGGGGAGTTACTTAGTAATGTATGGCATTCCTTGGCCCACTACCTTTAGTGTTTCATCAGGTATCTAATCAGGAATGGTACCATCAGAGTTGTTACTTTGCCATTTGCATTCACATTCACTTAATTCCAGTCTCTTTCAATCACTGCTATGAGTGGGAGATATCAGGGCTAGAATCAGGATTACATAGTACTCGATCTTAAGCTTGTGGTTTCAGAAATCAAATTGTACAAAGTGTTAATATCTGACTAGCTTTCCTGTAGGAATATTGCCTGCAAAGCTCATGGTGGAGTGCAAGTGAATGTAGAAAAAATTATCAGTTCAGTCTCATTTTGGACTTCGGGCATCAATTAATTTGTCAAATCAAAAAAAAAAAAAAAAAGGAAGTTTTACTTTTCTGTCTGCTTAGAAAGAGGGTGTAACAAATGACATATGGGTCCAGCCTGAAGTTCCTCTGCCCTATTACCAGTTTTCTGACATAGACCCATAGCTGGAGGGATGCTAATGGGTGTACTTATGGGAAAACAGGTTTATGAAGTGATTAGAGGCATAGCTACTGGCCTGATATTGGAGCATTCTTGCTGGGGCCCTCTTCACCTTGCTTTCACATAGTGGTATGAAACGAGCCCCCTTAGTCTGTCTTGCTTGTTTACAAAGAATTTCAGGCAAATACTTTGGTTGTCACAATTTTTGGAAAACATAAGGTATTATTAGGAATGGGAAAGTTGGGATCTCCTGTCCTTTCCATTTTTTTATTTCTATCTGAAATAATATAGCTTTCAAAGCTAGGACTCAGCCATCACTGAAGCCTGATGTAGTCTGGCGACTTAACTAACACATTGCACTTGACAGTTGCAGGGGACTGGGAATGCACTTTGTCAGTCATCATGTCCGTGCCGTGTGGTGCTGAGCTGAGCAGCTTTCACCTTAGAGGGAAAGGCATCATGACAGAATCAGCTGTGATCAATGAAGGGTAGCCTTTAGCTGTGTCTATGCTATGTAGTGTTCCCGGAATAGTTATGTTTGTAAAGAAGGTAAAAAAACATAGAAATAGGTGGCAAACTTAAACCAGAAACCTTCTCTGCACCCAGGTAGATGCAGTTCATTTTGTCTCTTGCTTCTGCATAATTATGACTAAGTGTTAGAATATCTGCTGCTTTGGCTTCTAAAACAGTTTCAGAAATTCTTTTATGGAATTATTTTCAAACTCAGGCTTGTGCATCCTCCAAGTTGCTCTACCCAAAGAGGCATACTGAGATAAATAAATCAAAACTTCCAGGGGCTTTGTGTAAGCCTTCAAGCCAGTTAAAGTATAAAACAAAAAAGCTCCATAAATGTGTCCTCGGATATAAGGTCACTGTAGCCTAGCTGTCAGTGGGATCAGAAAAATTCCCATTATCCATTTTAAGTGCATGGAAAGACACAGAGACTGATTTCAATTAGGTTTGATATACAGTGGGTTATGTTCAATACAATTGCTTCCATTTACACTAGTACAAGCAAAAGGAAGGCTGGGACCATTTTCTCTGCTCTGAATATTTTAAATAGTTTAGTAAAACTAACAAGTCTATACCTCTTATTATTCAGTGTGGTAGTGTTTTATAAGCAAATGTCCCTGCTGGAAAGACTGTTCCCATTTCACAGCCAGGGAGCTGAGGCATGTAGGTCAACAACCTAATCCAAAGTCCAATTTTTAGTACTCTTATGAAAGACACTTGAATTACTTCATTGTGAACTGAAGATAGGTTTGCCTGCTTCTATGCCAGAACACATTCTGTAATTTGTCTGTAAGGCAGACAAAGCACTCAAGACTATGTGTAGAAAAGCCTTAAGTTTCAGTCTTGCAGAACTTTTTTTTGCATCCCTGTGACTCTTGCAGGCTATTCACAGTCTGGGGCACTGAAACCAGTAGCAGTGTGGAGGTCAATTTCTAAAACCACCACAAGCAAGCACAGAGCTGGTTTTGGGGCTGTGCCATCTGGAGAGAGACGGTGGTGGCTCCCACCTTCTGGCTCGCTCTGAGTTCTGAGAGCAGCGGGAGCTTCTGCCTTGTGCAGATGCAATTTAATGATGATAGAAAATGGTAGCATATTGTTTCTGTAAGAGGCAGTCTCTCATGGATCCCACAGCATTCTTACCAGCATGTTTAACCTCTAATCTGGGAAAGAAAAATACCATCTGGTACACACCATCCTTGAAAGGCTGCTGTCCCCTGCCTTGGTGTGTACCTGGAGAGCTCATGTGCGTGCTGCACTGAGTTACCCACGCTGAATGAACCCGCCTGGGCCCCAGAAGAAGTGAAGCAACATTAGTGTGATGCACTGTCTGAGTTAATATAGCTGACTTTGCAGCAGGGCTAATGAGCTGGTGCAGAATGCCACATTTGCCTGGCTATGCTGCTTCCAGTAGTGGAGCTGGCTTACTTAGAGCTCGCTTCTGTATCTCTGCCCAGAACCGCACCGGGCCATGTTGACAGACCCATAAACTCTTAATGTTTAATGAAGAATATTTTGTTTCTTGCTTTTATTTACCTCATCGGAGAATATATGGCACTTTCTGTCCTAAGGAACCTGTACTTGTTTGCTTATTTATGCAGTGGTAATGTTATTTTCACTATTAAGGTGAGAAGGGTGCTGGCACAAGTGAGAACTTGCTATTAAGTTCTGACAACTCTGACTCACGATACCTGTCAGACTTAACATATCACCTCTGCAGTCTACGCCTTACCTCTGCGTTGTCTCTGTAGCAGAAGGGACAGGAGATGCTGTGTGTCCACTCTAAATCAAAACCTGCAGTTAACTGGCCTATTGATTTAAATCACCCACAGTTTTGGTATACGCTCCTAGGTAAACTGGACTGCGCTGCCAGAAACTGAGCTGCTCCTTTTCTGACCTGGGAGGGTTCACCCCTCCTTGGGCAATCCGCTGACCTGTGCTCTCTGGGATCATCAGACTGATGCCAAACGTCATGTGGAAACTTGTCTGGCTGAATTCACCACAGGCCTGGGCTTGTGGGCACCCACCCACCTCCTGAGCCGCTGGGATGACAGGCATGGTCCATCACACTCCGCTTTCTCCTTAGAGGTAGTCAGAAATTGCCAGTGCTGCCTGTATTTCTAGTCATGAGAGAACAATATTGGAACAGTTTTCAGTGAGCAAATCCCATGCCTTGGGTTGACCTTGCTAGTGAAGACACTACCGCTGTGTGAACATACAGCTCGATCTGCTACCTCTGTGAAAGCGATGAGGTGAGACTTACAGGTGTGACCTCATGCGTTACTGCCGAGCGTCTGAATCAGAGCCCCAGGCCCATTGGTGGCATCTGTCCATTGCAAAGGAGCATTATCCTCTCTCATCCTGGTTCTGAAGTTCTTTAGTAATAAAGTGTCCTCTCAGAGACAAAATGAAAATGTGAGATAGAAGTTTTAATAATGAAGCTGCATTACTGGCTTTTGTGTGCATAGGGACAGAAGTAACTGGCTGCTGCTTTGATCTGTTTGGAAATCTCTGTCCTATTATTGCTTCAATTCCTTCACTAGGTTGCAGATAAAGCTGTTTTGGTTTAAAAAGATTCCTCATATACATGCTAAATGTGCTTATTTCATTTTTAAAATGTGCTTGTAAAGTATCTTGGAAATAATTGTTCCTGATGTTTAATTAGGTAGAGTTTGAAAAGCACTTTGAAAATGAAAAATGGAGTAGAAATGCTAAATATTCTTGCCTAAGGTTGATTAATTATGGACAGTAAATCTTACATTAGCCCATGTGATAAATGTGAGTGAGTAGACTGCACAATCTATTAAAGGAAACTCAGGTATATACATTTTTCCATCTGCATATGGATCTGGGGCTAATAATCTGGAGGTTGGAGGACTGTGCCGGCTTTGTAGTTTCTCATCCCTTTTTTTATTCAATGCTATTGAAGACTTTAGCAGAGAATTCGGAATCTGGCTTTTCAGAGCTAGCAGAGGGGCGATCCGGGGCATGGGAACCTGCTGGGCTCCTTCAGAAGTTTCCACTTTCAACTTCACAGGAAGTTGTTAGACAGTAAGGCTACCTCTATATTAGTAAATCAAACATGTCCAGCTCTTCGCCACTGAAGTCACCTGGCACTGAGCTGCCCGCATCCACACGATTAAACACTTTTACCCTGTGAGAGCGAGGTGGTTGCAGCCAGACACTCTGATGGGAAGAGTCCTTGGCCTGTGCTAGCTCAGGAAGTCTTCCTGGAGATTGCTTGGGTGAGTGCAAGTCGGCCAGGGTCACAACCATTCTAGAAATTTAACAGTGGAGATGATTGAGGTTCGGTGCCCAAGCCTGCCCAGCACTGTTTATTTTACTGGCACAGATGTAGCCTGAGAGTCTGTAGCCTCTGCCTAGAGTACTTACCTCTGCTGTCATCAGGGCAGCTTCCACTGAAGGAGGGGCACAAAGCTGCTTTTTCACAGGCCAAATCATGTCATATGATATATGTATCTCGCCGGTCTCTCCAAGCTGTGGCTGTTTTGGAGCAGCAATAGTGATATGTGATCTCAGAGGGCTGATGAAACTAACCACCCAGCTTTACTTGCACTGCGGAATAGATGATAGATTGCAGGACCACTTGGTGTCTTTGACAGGTTTTAAGTGGGGCTAATGTATAAAGAACAAATGTTCTTATCACACCTAGACCAAATATGTGAGAGGTCTGTGCTAGTTCTTGCAAATATGATAAGTGTCTTGAATAAACTGACAATCACGTACCTCAGATAAAAAGCCTGGAGAAGCCTGTGGAATGAAGGCAGAAAAGGAAGGAGGAAACAGGTTCAGGGAAACCACATGAGAGTCTGCAGAAAATACAGAGAGCATCTGTGCCTTTTTTTTTTTGTTTGTTTTTCATATATGTCAGTTTGCTTATACACTGTATTACTGTGGTCTTCTAAGACTGGAGGAGTGAGTTTTCTCCTTGGAACAGGGGGATCGGATCAGTTGTTGACATTGGCACATTGGAGTTAGCATGGAGGACTGATCTGAAATTGTCGCTTTAAGATGGTATTACTTTGAGAGATAGTGAAACTGATGACTAGTCATTAGTGTTGTTGACTTACGAAAAAAAAAAGAGGCAGCATGCACGGAAACCTCATAACTGCAAAACTGGCAATAAGGTCATTGTTGCAGAGCATGGTGGGAGAGCTGGGATCATGGCAGTTTGGTGTGAAAAGAAAATACAGAAGTCTTGCTTTTCCTTTCCGGTTGACACATCATAAAAATATTAAATGCCAATCTGTTTGGAAAAGATCATCATGTGTTCCTGAAAATGACTCCTGACTATAGAGCTTCAAAGAGTTGAAGTCTTTGGCAGAATCTCTGGTTCTTTCAGCTTTGGTGAACAAGCCACAGTGGAAAAAGGTACTGAAGGTCAGATCTCAACCTAAGGGAGTTAAGACAAAAGCAGGGCCTTAGGCATAGCCTTTGCAGTCTCCCAGAATTTCCCTTTCTCTGCATCTATTCTCTAGACCCAGCCTGGTGAGGAGAGCTCTGAGAAGAGTCTGAGTCTGAGTGTGGTACTTGGTCTGCAAACACAAGGGAAAGACTTTGATTGTGAAGGCACTGCTGGAAATAAGGAGCTGTTAGATTGGCTCAGGCGTCCTGATTGTTGCTTCTTCTCTTATGCCTGCCCTCTCACATCACTTTCCCATGCCAAAACATTCCTGTTAATGCTTAGGCAGAAATGTGATGCTTTTTGACAAGAAAATTCAGCAAAGTTTCTGCAGAGCTCTTCAAAGCATCTCTGAGAAGATGGTGAGCTGGTTTAGGAGCTGATGAAACGGAAAGTCACCTGGTGGGCAAGAAGCTTGAATGCACGGTGTTCATTAAAAGGAAGCAGTGGGAAAGAGAGAGAGATTCAGAAAAGACAGGCAAGGACTGGGGAGAGAGCACAGAGACTTGGAGCACAGGATCTTTTTAACATCGAAGCGGAAAATCTATACAATGTGCATCTTCCTTGTTTTTTGGACTCATAGAAGCTTCTGAAATCTAGTTAATTAAAGGCATGTTATTTAGCACCCCACTTCTGATTGATCCTTCTCTCAAGAATGTGCAAATGAGATGTCGAGGTGTAAACACGAACCATGAGACATACATCTATGGTGAACTACACGTACCCATTCTATTAACATAATTCACTTGTGTCAGATGAATTTATGCAGCATTTCATTTATTTTAGCAAGTTTCTCAGTTGCAAGAGCTTTGAAACACAAAATCAACAGAACGGAAATGTTTTCCTTATTTTTACATCAGGAATTCTTGAAGATATAATATGCGATGGTATCTGCTTCACAGTGCTATGCAACTCGGTCACAAGCGATCACAAGTGACCTATAAACCAGATTTATTTGACACTAAATTCAAGCTGAAAACAACTTCTCAGAGCCCTAGAAAAGGCAGTGAAACTCTACATATTCGCTCCAAGGAGGCATGCACACACATTCAAATATGCATACTCTTTTGCACACATATCATCGTGTATCATATTCTTGCTGACCATCTGTTTGCTTGCTGTGAGCTCTGAGAGGATTCGGTTGCTATGCCTTTGGGGAAAACACTGTGTAAGACCTGCATGTAAATGTGCAAAGGACACATTTGGGGATACAGCTTTGTGCTAGGACCTGACATGCTATGCCTGGCTCCCTTTATCCCATCAGCCCTCCTGGTTGGGCAGTCAAGATGGCTCAGAGATCCCTCATCAAAGCTGGAGTCGTAGGGCCACCTTATAGCAAGGAATCAGAATTGTTTAGGTTGGGAAAGATCTTTAAGATCATCAAGTCCAACTGTTAACCTAGCACTGCCAAATCTACTACTAAACCCTGAGCACCATATCTATGCATCTTTTAAATACCTCCAGGGATGGTGCCTCAACCACTTCTCTGGGCAACCTGTTCTAATGCTTGACAACCTTTTTGTGGAGTAATGTTTCCTGATATCCAATCTAAACCTTCCCTGGTGCAACTCTATCCCATTTCCTCTGTCCTATTGCTTGTTATGTGGAAAAGAGACCGACACCCACCTCACTACAACCTCCTTTCAGATAGTTGTAGAGAGAGATAAGGTCTCCCCTCAGCCTCCTTTTCTCCAAGATAAACAACCTCAGTTCCCTCAGCTGCTCCTCAGTTCTCTAGACCCTTCACCAGCTTTGTTGCCCTTCTTGGGACACAGTCCAGCACCTCAATGTCTTTCTGGTAGTGAGGGACTCAAAACTGAACACGGTATTTGAGGTGCGGCCTCACCAGTGCTGAGTACAGGGGGACAATCACTTCCCTAGTCCTGCTGGCCACACTATTTCTGATAGAAGCCAGGATGCCGTTGGCCTTCTTGGCCACCTGGGCACCTTGCTGGCTCGTATTCAGATGGCTGTTGAACAACACCCCCAGGTCCTTTTCTGATGGGCAGCTTTCCAGCCACTCTTCCCCAAGCCTGTAGTGTTGCCTAGGGTTGTTGTGACCCAAGTGCAGGACCCAAGCGCAGGACCCTTGTTGAATCTCATACAATTGGACCATCGATCCAGCCTGTCCACTTCCTACCCTCAAGCAGATCAATACTCTTGCCCAACTTGGTGTCACCTGCAAACTTACTGAGGGTGCACTCGATCCCCTTGTCCAGATCATTGATAAAGATATTAAACAGAAGTGGCCCCAACACTGAGCCCTGGGGAACACCACTTGTGACTGGCCACCGGGGGAATTTAACTCCATTCACCACAACATTTTGGGCTCAGCCATCGATCCAGTTTTTAACCAACAAAGGGTATGCCCATCCAAGCCATGAACAGCCAGTTTCTTCAGGAGAATGTTGTGGAAAATGGTGTCAAAGGCTTTACTAAAGTCTAGGCAGCCAACATCCACAGCCTTTTCCCTGTCCACTAAATGCGGCACCTCGTCATAGAAGGAGATCAGGTTAGTTAAACAGGACCTACAATTCATAAACCCACGCTGACTGGGCACAATCACCTGGTGTCCTGTATCTACTGCATGATGGCACTCAAGATAACTTTCCCCAACACCGAGGTCAGACTGACAGGTCTGTAGTTCCCCAAATCCTTCTTCCAGCCCTTTTTGTAGATAGTCATCACATTTGCTAAACTCCAGTCAACTGATAAGGGTGTGAAACTCTGACTGAGTTTAGGTTGTCTGCAGGACCTGAGTAGGGTTCAGGAACACTGAGAAAACAGGTGGCTGTTGGTATCACTTAGCTCAGACAAAAGCAGATATACTTGCCATATCTTTGTGGGACAATGCAGAGAATAAACCTGAAGCATGCAAACAACAGGAGATGTAGCCACTTTTGTTTAGATGGGAATCAATGGGAAAAATAGAACATCCTTAAAAAGTGAGGGAGGTACTGAATCCAAATTGCATAATAAATAGAACCCTACTCTTTAACATCTTTATCAATGACATCG
>JMFS01002719.1:0-30120 GCA_000699545.1 Podiceps cristatus
GGGAGCTGGCCCCCAGCCCTGGGGGGGCTCAGCACAGAGGTCTGACCCTACACGGGCTCAAAGCTGGTGGCCCTCAGCATCGCCCAGCCCGTGAGGAACTGCTCGCAATGGAGTATTTCTGGAGTGCTGGGTTAAACTGGGTTTGGGGTCTGGCTGGGCTTGCTTATCTTTTTCACACTTCTCTCTACACGTGAATCACAGGTAACCCTCCCTGCCTCCAGTAGCATTGCCTGCTCGGTCTGAAAGGGTGGGTTTGCTTCAGAGAGTGAAAAGCAGAAGCTGCTGTGCTTAGAGACCACCAGCAGCAGCAGGAGACATTCCTCCCTTTGTGTCAGACAGACACGTGCCCTGTCTGCACCCTGTGTTTCCGTTCCCGCCTCTGAGAGCTGCAGGAGCCCCACGCCTCGGTGGAGGGGCGCAGCGTGTGAGAGGGGGAGGCCAGCAGAAAGCTGGAGGTGAGCCACGAAGGCTCAAACCCCAGAAGTCGGCACTTTGCACCCCAGAGTAAGGCCTCAGGCCAGCCCGTCTCAGCCTGCCGAAGGGCTTTGCTGAAGCACAGCCCTGGCTCCCGCCCGCCACCGGCAGGGCCGGAGGGGAGGAGTAAGGGGCTTCATGGTGCCCGCGAGGCCATGGGTGCTGAGGGGGCCGGCGGAAGCTCTGCAGCCCAGTGTCAGGGCCCGGGTCACGTTGCAAGGAAGTCGTTCTCTTAAAGGGCAGCTGCTCTTCAGTGTTTCATAAATTCGCTATGTCCACACCATTCTTCATACGGTATGGGTTGCCTTTCCCAGGTGAGTGCAAACTCACTCCACTCAGCTTGATGAAGGTCTCTGTCAAAGAGCAAATAATGAAAGTATGTTAATGCCCTGGCCTAGCAGCAGCCTGACATTTTGACTTACAGTCTTCCCTGTCCTCCAGTGTTCAAAAATGTGCTCCTGCTTGGCCAGGTACTGCAGAAGGGGCTTCCGTATATGACTTCGCCTTGGCCTCCTCTTTCCTCCTTGTCTGCCTCATGCAGAAGCAGCCATATGCAGGAGGATTGTAATTCGTTTTTCCAGAAAAGAGAGACGTTGAAAAGGGAATTTCTTTTTAATTCCTTCTAAATTACTAAATGATTGGTAGTTTCCTATGGTTTGTCTAAAATACATAAAAATAATAACTAAAAAAGTTTATTACCTTCATTGCCAGATCCTGAGATGTTTTGAGAACAGACGTCTCTTTTAAAACATGTTTTTAAAAATCTTTCAAAGGAGAGACTTAATGAGATTACTTTAAAACCCATATTTAGCTTTTGAGTTGTCACAGTTCGTGTTTTCTTCCCAGCTAGTGCTCGGGCAGTGACCTTCCTGTTTTGATCTAATTTGATCAGCTGAAAATTGCTAAGCTGTAAGAGGCATCGTGATTTCCTCCTTCTTACCCTCCTGTTTGTTGGGTGGTTTTGACAGGGAAGGATCCCAGTATCCCAGGTGGATGTTTGACCACTAGACTGTAGGATTAGTCTCTGTCTCTTCTCCACTTCCCTGCAAATATTGAATTATTAATACAAAATGAAGGAGCTCTCACAGGATACACACTCACACAGGGCAGGCTGCTGACGTGCACACAAGCCTGACTTGGGAGAGCCAGGTTTAAATCCCAGGTGTGAGCTTGGCTCCCAGCTGAGTCCCCTAGATTCCAAGTTTACCCTCTAACTAGGATTGTAAAATCTCTCTGGCATTTCTTCACTTTCTACCTCTATCCTGGTGCCAGAAAATATTTGCAGTAAAAATTCCACTTTAATTTTGATAAATTGTTGTTTTCTAAAGAAAATTCATTTCTAATTGGCACCATGAAGCCTCAGCTGAGCCCAAGGGCTACAGTAGCCCTACAGATTTTTGTGGTCCCATTACGTCAGAGGACATTGTGCTTAGAGAATCCCAGTCTTCATGCATTTTTATAAGTTTCCGGGAGCTGCCCACTACTCAAAAAGTGGAAAGGTCTCAATGAAGCCTCCAAAATATGGTTAAGGAAATAATCCCCTATGATAAAAGAAAAATACTAAAATTAAGATATGGCTTCCCAAACTGTATAACTATCATATGTGTTTGCGGGATTAGAGACATGTTTGATTTCCATTAAGGAGCTTTTAGAATTGATCCAGCAGTGTTTCAGGTTTGAGAATATAGAATACATGAGTTTGAGTTCTTCCAATACATGTGCCATGCAGAGTATTTGTTTCTTAAAAAGAAACTGATGCTGTTTTTATCCTTACAAAGAACAATGACCTCTGACTCTGAAAGAGATGTTTTAGTCTGTATAAATTAGTTTGAAAATGTAAATTTCATAGGTGCTAGAATAAGAATCCAGGTTTCCCAGAGAAATGTTAATATATTGTCAGCAGCTACATGTTTTCTGAAGATTTGTTTTCTTTAAATGTATTTTAAAAATTAAAAAATAATAAAGTTTTTTCATGATCTTTCATACTGTGCTTCCACATTCCAGATGTGTTTTATAAAACAAATCACATCGCAGCACAATAGGATATCTATTGCAAACAAAATACAGCAGAGCTTCTGTTTGAATTTCCATGTTTTTTTGTTCTTTGTCATCTGTTTGTTTCTTTGTTTTTGTCTGGAAGCCAGATCCTCAGGGGATAAATTTATAAAACCATACACCAGACTTTGCAAAAGACTTAGGCTAAAAGCAAATATTTCTACGGTACACTCACTATGTATCCTTTTAATGCTTTGTTGCAAAAATATTGCGGTATTTTACAGTAGTAGTTCAATCACCTGGTGTCTATGTTTTGTTATTGCTTTGTCCAATTATTACATTCTGTAGTATTTTGGCGTTATTTACATAAATAGATTGTACAGTATGTTCAGGTACTTCTGTTTGTGTGTTTTCCAGAATGAGAGATTCAGAAAGTTGTGTGTTACAACTTCATAGCTGACCACAAGGGATGTCAGAATACCTAGATAGCAAATTTGGTCATTAAATATAGGAATGTATAATTGTTGGAAACCAGCAGAGGCCGTTAATTTTTGTTACTTTAGAAGTAAGTTAGTGGAGCTGTCTCTTTTTACAAAAAAACGCTGTCAGACAGCAATTGTGACTTTTAAGGGAATGCTTTGCAGGTGTTATTTCATTAAATTAAAATGTATACATTATGTGAATAATTGACATTCTTAATAGGAGCATATTTTCTAATCTGAAATGTATGAATTATATTGAAAGAGGAAAAGTTGAAGTTATAATAATAAGGGCTGCATTTTAATTTTAATTTTATGACATATCATTAAAAGAAAAGTGAAAAAAACCCAAGAGCATTCACTTTCTTGATCACAGTTCTCTCAGTGACTGTGCTATGTGGATTTTGGTCAATAGAAATGAATGAAAAGCTGCCCATCACTGGAAACAAAACAAAATGTATGTATGCATAGCACTTCTGTTTAGTATAAATATTTACCGAGAGTTAAAGACTATTTACTTTAACATATATTTATAAAACAGTGTGGATAGGAGTAAAAAACAAATATATGCCATAGTACAATTTTAATTTTGTTTTATTATTTCTGCTAAATGTAGCTCAGCCATTAAGAACCCTTATTTGCATATATTATGTCAGGATTCACAAAGAGTCCTCTGTTTTCCGTCGTGCCCTTGCAGCAGTCTGATTTCTCTTAGTGTGCTGCCGTCACTGGTCTGTGCAGGAGAGATCAGAGCCCTAATAATAGATTTTTGACAGGGAGCTCGCCTGCTACCTGCCCTACACAAATCCTCACTGTTCATGTTTGCTTCATGGCAACAAAGCAGACAGAAGGAAAATGCCAAGTGCTGAGTTTGAGGTACAGCCCTGCCATAGCCTGACATTTCAGCAGAATAGCAGTTTATGAGATGCATAATTTTTCATCTGGGACTCAGCTGCCATTTTCATAGAAGCTTGCAGCTCATCGACTGACTGGAAGTAGGGCAAAGGTTTACAGCATAGATCAAGGTCTACATCCTTCCCATAGCTATTTAAAAATAAGTATTATTCTCTAGATAAGGTCAGAGAACTAAGCATATTTTTTCCACTTTTAATATTTTTTAGCCAATTTCTTCCCCACAAAGAAAATGCTTTGCACTTCTAGCCCAGGTGCCGTTTGTAGTTGATTAAAAATGATCATAATTGATTTCATTTACCAAAAGATTGAACGAGTCCTGGAAAAAAGAATGAAGCATGAGTCTTTACACACAGCATTTGAACAAAGCTGGGTTTTCTCCTCCTCTTACTTTGAAAAAAGCTCATTCCAAGCTTGAAGTGAATTAAAAGTCTTTACTCTTGAAGCATAATCAGTTTGTGTTTTATTATTGTTACAGATTGAATTTAAATTTTCACATTCATGCACATGTACTTGGGAAACAAACGCAGTGTAGGTACATGTAAGTGAGTGTTTAATTTAGAATTACACATCTCCGTGAGCTTCAGTAACAGTTCACCATGTCACAGCCTCATATAGAACAATGGTACAGTACATTGGATTAATTAAAGAAGCCTTGCAGAGAACTGAATTCTCAGTATGTCAAGATTTCAATTTTATGTTAAATATTTTCTAAAGGCCAGACCCTTAAATCTCAGGGGCTGTACCAAGCAGTGAGCTGTGAATTTAACCATAGGCTAACTGCTAATGATAAGGAAAAGAGTCCAAGTTGAGGCAGCTGTAATACAGTCATTGGATTAGGCTATCAATCACTCGGTTCCCTGAGGAACAGGCAAAGACGACAAAACAGTGAAAAGGGAAATTAGGAAGGGAGGGCATGACTAGAATGAGATTCTTCACCAAATGTATCTGTTAGTTGGCTGAATCCCCCAAGCATCAGACAGAAATGTCCAGCATTGCTCTCAGACTAAAAGCCAAGTATTTGCTCCAAACTCCTCAAAAACCATCAAATCCTCGTTAACTGTTGCTGGTCTGTACAGGGTTTCAGAAATGCAGTCATCTATATTCTCCTCTTTTAATAGCCTGTAATTAGATAAGTCTCTAAACTAGTGTTGTTGAACACCCTGGATTTACTGTTTACATCGTGCTCATATAGAATATGTCCAGTTGAAATAATTCATTTCCCAGATGAGTGGGGTTTTTTAATAAACAGAGAGCCGTTAAGCTATCAAGTCTTGGCTACCAAAGGCGAATGCTAGAAGGTGACTCAGATAAAATCATAAATTCTACTCAGACATAATATGGTAAAAATAAGAGAGAATGACCGCGGCCTAGCTTGCCCAAGCATGGGTGAAAGAACATGCAGTTTTAATCTGAGTGCAGGTAGGGAAATCGGTTCATATAATGTTATGGATTAACATGATTAAGTGAAGAGTGCTCTTATAGTTAGCAACTTAGAGACATAGTCTGATTAACAAAGAACAGAAATGAATAGAGGAAAGTCAAAGCATTTTAAAGCAGGCTGGTGGAGCAGGGCCTTTTGTTTAACTTGGTTACAGTAATGGGCAGAGGTGAATGTACTGCACGCAAACTATGACCTGATGAGGAGCAATAAGTCAGTCAGGAACAGAAAATTTCTCCTTCTGCTAATATCAGCAAGATTGAACCCACTGGTGGTGTCTTTGTCAGCATGAGTTGATTGTCTTTACGTGTCTGTCAGGTCTAGGGGAGAAGGTGTCTCTTTCTCTTATGATCACCTCTTCCAATTTTAAGCAAATGCTCACAAAAAAATGTCTCAGAATGTTTTTGTGTCATATCTTTTGGAGATTATCATGTTGAAAACTGATATATTTGTATTATGAAAAACTTACTACAGTTCATTCTGGAGGTCATTTAAATACAACCGCTTTCAATATCTTATGAATTATTTATTTGAAAAATACTTGGCATTTAAGTACTCTTCAGTTTATTCTAACACAGGAATTAAAATGCTATCGAGAATTTCAAATAGACATTAATTAAAATAATAAAAATCAAGATAAGCCCTGGTGAAGTCTACTACTAGTTTTGTATTCCATTAAGTCTCAGCAGCTCTTCCAATCTGATCTTGCTCACCTTTCTCCCAGATAATCACAGTGAAGTCAAAATGTCTTTTGACTTCCAAGTGCGTCTTGAACAAGGACTATAGTCTGTGGTGCCATGCAGGGTAACGCTCCAGTCTTTCATATAGTTGGAAGGCTATGCCTCGCTACAAAGTGCGCCTGAACTGCGGGAACTGCGTGCCCTGTGGTATCCCAGCGGCTGCTCAGTGGCTGGGTAGAAGGGTCACTCTGGCTTGCTGACCGGTCTCTGGCAACTGTGCAAGTTAGCGCTGGGCCTAGCTTTGTGCTCTCAGTGTTGCAGGCAGTGGAGAAGGACATTTTGTACAGAAGCTGTAATTCTAAGTGGTTAAGCATATGGGCTGGAGCACACAGAAGGTAATTTCAGGTGGTAGTGTTCAAGTTGGCCGGGAGGTCTGCAGAGCTTTGTTGCAGTGTTAGGTGTGTGTTGGATTCAAACTTGAACACAGGTTATGAGAGTTTAAGGGGCTTCAGTATAGGAGGCAGAGGAAAGACCTGACAAAGGAAATAGGGTCTGAATTCAGGTGAATACACATCAGTGTTACAAGCTCCCTGCTGCTGATCGTGCAGGGCTCATAATTATCTTTTCTGCTGACTTGTTATTCCGTACCTGAATCAACAGCAGGGCTTGTGATACAGGTGGTACTTGAGAGTGATCAATGAGGCAACTGTCTTCTGTGGAAATTATAAACTGCACCTGTCACTCACTGAACAGAACTTCTAATTGTAATTCCTCAAAAAATCAAGAATCTGGCAGAGTTTGTAAACAATTCTGATTAACAGTTGTATCAGCAGAGGTTGAAGCCCATGAGTACTGACCTCGCATGTCTTAAGCATGTTCATTTTTTTCCATATCTTACTTTGCATATTGATTTGCTCTAGCCACCAAGTGGCATATACTGGTTGTAGAGCCCACCTGTATTCAGTGGAGAACACGTTCTCATATTAACTGAAGAATAAACATGGGTTTACATTTATGCAAAAGAAAAAAAAAAAAAACTTGCAATACATTTAACATCAAAAGATGAGCTAACAAGTAAATGGAAAAACGACATCTTATTTAACATTTGTTAGTGTGGAGCTTCCTCCTGTTCTTCCTTCTCCCTGTGGGACAGCTGTGCTCACAGGATAGGCCAGTTGACTACTGTCAGTCTGGGGTACCACCACTGCTGACAATACACCCCATCCTTCTGTATTGCATGCTAGCTCCTCCACCTGGTTCGGTGGCTTTGGTGGCCTCAGTGGCTTAGGCGTCTCTGTGGGGATGCTGGGGCTCCCACCATTCTCGCTGCCTACAAGGACTGGATTGATGTGTTTTAGAAATGGGTCGGGAAGTGTTTGAAGTCCAGGTTTCACAGTTATATGAAACTGTGCTTGCTGAGGTTAATCCAGATGCAGGATATTTTGACAATCAGATACAGGGGATTAGGGAAAAAAAGATGTAATTCCTGGAACAACTCTTAATCATGTTTTGTTTTACATCCCGCAGCACCAAAAGGACATACTTAAGCAGTTGCTGCTGCTGTCCTGCTTCCATATAGGAGGAGCCTTTGAAAGTTCTACCGTGGGTTAGCTATGATTTATGAGGAACTCACCACAGTGAATACATCTTTATTCACCTAAATCCTGCTAACATTCTGTATTTTTTAGTATCCTACTTGAATGATAAATAAATCCTAATACCAACTTCACACATAAAATACAGAACACAAAATATAGCAGATTTGTTTAACTGGGTAGATCATGGGTTTGTATTTCACTGGGCATCACATCATCCCTGATGAGTTATTGTCAGAAGCATTTATAAAAGTATTTCACAACCGTCAGAACATTTTTTTACCTTTCAAAAGAATGCAACTGATATATAGTAGTCGGCTAAGGGATCTGCATTTTAATGTGTCTTTTCATGCAAGCATGCCATTATATAGAATGAGCTATAGAGATATCCTGCTCACACACAGGATATACAAACATATCCTACAAAATCTTTTAAGAAACACGCTGTAGTAATTCAGTGTTCCACTTTATGATCAATTTGCAGTTCCTACGTTGCCAGGTAATTGCAAATGTCTTCCCTATTAACATGCAATGTATAACCATCTTTACTAAGTCCTGTTTAAATCCCAAAAGATAGTCATAGTCAGGGATTGAGCCACCATTATTTGGGTTAAGTGAGAGCTGAGTAAGAAGTGTTGAGCACAGTGTCCCACTGTTTTGGCATGAGAAATCCACTGTGCGGCTGTGGCAGCTATATAGGGAAGGTGTTTTTAATGACATGAGGTCTGTCCCTAAAATATATCTGACTCAGCACCGAGGTAAGGCTGATGCTGTGAAGAACTTTGTTACAGGCAGCTCAAAATGCTGAGAAAGCTGTGGGGTTTTTTGCAAGCAGGCATGCCAATGAAGACATGGTTAACTGCGTTACGGTTGTGTCTGGCCATTTATATATGTTTCATGGCCTTATTGAGTGACTTACTGGTATTTCAAAAATATGTATGATTACTCAGGTCCACATTTCGGCTGGCCCGAGTTTATCTAACTCCCTGTCAGTTATTGCTGTGCTTGCACTGTTAATGCCACGTCAGCTGCCTGCCTATTGAATACACCAGCTTTGGCAGTATTTTCACCAATTTTTGGATTTATGCGCGCTCAAGAGCTGCTTAGATTTTAATAGGGACTACTCAGAGAAATCTTCTCATTCTAGGCCCTGATAAATTCTGTGCATCAGGAGCACTTGCAGAGAAGGTATTGCCAGACAAAGCTTTTAAGAATCTGTTGTTTTTTCTTATAAATAGGGCAGCTTCTTCAGAACTTGCTGAAGGTGGGGTTTGAAGAATTCAGGCCTCTATGGAGGACCTGGTGGCAACTTGTTTTCCCTGAGAAATATTTTGGAAACACCTGCTACTGGGTACAATCTGGTTCACTGAAACGAAATAGCAAAGAGATTGCTTGCATCTTTGTTGTTCATAAAAACACATTGGAGGTTCGGTCCTTGACAGGTATTCAGAGAGGAATTAAAGCCTGCCAGAAGTAGGGAAGTCACCCCAAGTCTTACTCCATCTTGTTGAGGGGTATTTTAGGAAGGAGCTCCCTCCTTCATGTGGTTTGCACACCGATTTCTTTCTGATATTTTTCTTTCCTTTCAGTCTCACTGTTTTACAGCTCTGAGAACCTCGTCAGCTTACCATTGAAGTCAGATAGTGGGGCGTAGTAAAAGGGTCTCCAAAACTAAAAGAAATTTCTCACTCTTACAATCTCTTTTCCAAACTTGGGCTTCTTTTAGGGCTGTCTCCAGTGTCATTTGCTATTTCTCTCTGTTTCTCATAAGTAAGATAAACCGAGCCAAAGGTTTGCCGGGCAAAGGAGGCAGGCAGTAGTGGTGCTCTCTTCTGCTTACGCTACCTGCATTGCCTTCCTGAGCTGCTGTTCCTACCAGGACACCTCTGCGGCTGAGAGCCCTTCCAGGCTGTCCCCAAAGAGGCCAAGGGCTTGCTAACACACAGCTGGTGATACGCGCTCACTGTCGGGGATCTCGGGGGCAGCTGTGAGCAGACTGCTAACCAAGGACAAGGTTATCCCGCGGAACTTCAGCCTCTTTGCTAGGAGACTGTTAAGCTTCTACCTTGTCACTGTAAGGAACAGGTGTTGTCAGAGGTAGGTTCCTTTCTCGCTCCATCGACTGCATGAGAAATTTGAGATAAGTATATTCCTAAATTAGGTACCTCTGTCAAATGCCTAAGACAGTGTGTGCTTACTTTTTGTCATGAAATTCCGGTGGTTTGGCAAGTAAATGATTCATTTTTTTCTGGTGCAGGTGTAGAATTCTTTTTTTTGAAAACACAGATGTATCTGATTTTAACTCAGTCCATTTCCTAATCTGATATCACAGGAGAAAGTGATATTTGTATGCTTGACATTAAAATATCTTCCAATCAGTTAATGTAAAGCATCTGGTGTTTTTCTGTATTTTAATAAGCCCTAATAACAGCATTGCAATCCCTTAATGCTGTTTCTCGTATTCTTGTTACAGTAGGTATATGGCACACGCTTTCTCATTTTAAAAGCTCAAAACAAATTTCAGCAATTTAATCTCAGTGTTAGAAAAAGGATCACAGCAGCTGCTATAGTATTTTGTATTTAAACTAGTTTTTGTAAAGACTCATGACATGCTCCCTGGGAGCTAAATATTGACAAGCATGCTCTGGCAAGCAAGATCAAGCTTGGTGAGTTAACACAGCTCAAGTCTCTGCATTGACACTGTAACCCAAGTCTAAAAACTATTATCCTACTCCATTTATTTGGGCTTTATAGGTGATACTGTCCACTTGAATTAGGGATTTCTACTGTATTTTTAATACTGTAACTGTGGATTCATATTTGATTTAGGACCACAGTACATGCAAGGTTGCTTGTACATCTGTGTTTGATGACATCTTCAGTAATGTATTGTGTATAGGATCACCAATGACAGCATAAAACCTTCATGACTTCAAACCTTCAAAATAGAGGTAAACATTGAGTGTAAAAGAATTTAAAAATCACATTTATCTTTTAAGCTGTAGAACACACCGTGTTCTAAAACTGTGAGTCTGTGAAAGCTATTGATGACAAACAATGCCTGGACATGTATTCATTATGGGATATAATTTAGGAGATTAATTTTTATTTGTGTTCTGTAAGTAAAAAGAAAAATCCACGTTTTTTCTAATTGTAAGTGCACCATGTTTATAATGCTTATGGTTTACTTTTTGAATTTCTGAATAAAGAACTTAAGCCTATTTGGGCTTCTAGTAAATTTGGCGTATACACTAAATTGATTACCAGATGCATTGTGGAACATATGGCATTGTACCGTCATTGTGTGCTTCATAGTATTTTCTTAAATTACTAGCATTTGTTTTGATTCCAAAAATGCACTTGTCTCGACTCTCTAGCGCTTTGGACTTAAATGCAGGCTTTTCAGTGCTGAACAGATGTGTTAGAGTTTCACATGGAACGTTTATGCTTTTGTGAGTCTTCCTCTTTGAGCTTTCCATACACAGTATTATGTCAGCAATAGCTCATGCAAATAGGATCTCTTCGTTTTCATATGTACATTGATTGCTCAACCTTCAGAATTCCTAATAATTCTGCATGACCAAGGAGTACAAGGAAGCAACCCAGTTTTCCCCAAATGTACTGCCCCCAGAGTGAATCAATTCTTTTAGATTAGAGACAAACAGGAAGGAAAGAGAATGTAATTCCTTTATGGGTGACAGCAACAGTCAACAACAGTCCTGTACACTTCTGTGAACAGTCATATTCCCATGTTTGAGGCTGTGGTTTGAATGGGCATAAAAATTCATCCATGAAAATGCAAAGAATAAGGTGCCCAGTACATTAGTATATAATTCACTTCTGAGAGGAGATGGCTTGAGTTCATTTACAAAACATAACTCGAAAAAGGTATCCTTTAAATGACCAACAGTTTTAGAGAGCAGGGCAATATGACATCCTGGGCCAAAAGACGACGGGTTTGTGACCAGGAGGGCTGGCTGCTGCCTCTGCTGCCACTTCTGCCTCTGCTGCTGCTGCCTCTGCTGCTCAGGTGGAATTGCTCTTTTCACAGAGATTTCCAGGCCTCTCCTTGCACCCTGTCTCTTCTGTGAGATAAAAATACTATACTACTGTCTAGCATTTGGATATCCTCTCCTAGAAGGCACTGCGTAAGTGCCAGATATTGCTGGTATGTGTTTAGTAGCAGCAGTGTGTGTTCTGATCAGTATTTTAAAATCAACAAACACTTTGTGGGCCCTCGGCTTTCTGTTAATTGGCCTTTACTTTGATCACTGAAGAGCAGTGAATGCAGTTTAGGAGTTGTGTTGCTATCATTTTTCTTCAGTGGAAGCCAAGGGGATGAGTAAGTACATAAATTAAGTCCTTACTCACCCTTGGAGCTGCCTTCATTGGTTAACAATTAAAATGATCTGTCAGAGCAATGCACTAAATTCCCTCGCATCCCCTTATGTTGCTCTGAATACATCAAACAAATGAGTATTTAGGCCTATTAGTACTGTTGTTTTTTATTAATGCAGAAAGCAGAGTTATGATACAGGTGTAAAATTTCATGTTGAAATCAGCATTGAGTTGTGTGGCTGGTCACAAGCAGGACCGATATAACCATGTTTTAATTACCAACCCTCGATAACATATCCAAAGCTAGTAAAGGCCTCCGCAAATAAGGTTTGTGCTTCCCTTATGCCACAAATAGTTTACACAGCACGGACATTTTGCTTTCCATTAAGGCATTAACTCTTCAGCTTGCTGTACGCTCTCAGCTAACGAAATGTCGTGAAACTTCCTGTACTTGTGAAAGTTATTAAAAAGAAGGAACGGAAGAAAAAGCCTTTTTTAAAAATTGTCACACATGCACAGTGAAGGTCTCAGCTAAAGCCAAGGTATCAACTCTGTTGGAGTGGGGGGGTCCTTTTATTTTATGGAAAACTAAATATTGTCATGTAAATTTCATTACAAAGATACTGAAGGGTAAGGAACTAAATATTTAGAAACGTGTGTAGCTAGTTATAAAACTGTAATTATAAGAAAGTGTTCTTGTGTAATGAGAAATGCACATCTGTCATACGGTAGTTATTAGACAAATATTTCTATTATTGCCATTCTGTGAGCAACTGCCATTCTTGAAACTGATTGATGTTTAGGAATAAAGCACTTTTATTACATGTTGCCAAGTTCTCAGGACCAATCTTACAAGCTACAGTGCCTTCAAAGGAGTGATGATACCTCCCCTTTCTGGAACTAATCACATCTGAAGAAAGTGAAAGGGTGAAAACTTTTTTTTTTTTTTTTTTTTTTCCCTGGAGAACTTCCATTGCGTTGCACACTATTCTGCTACAAAATGATTATAGTGTTTTATCTGCCAAAGGTGACACTGGGGAAGATAACTTTACGGGAAGAGAGATGTTTGAATATAGGCAACTAGCACTGTGCAGTGTCTTGGCTTGAGGAAGTGAATTTATTTGTGGGTTGATGAAACTGTAGTCTCAATTTTTCATTGTCTGGGTGCAAAACAAACTTCTGACAGGGTTTGCTGGTTGCAAAGTCTAACATTTCATTAGTTTAATTTGTGGGTTTGTGCTCTGTCCAGACCAGCACACAGATCTGCAATTTCAGGGAAGAAAAAGTACAAGAAAAAGAAGAGAGACCCCTCTGCCAAGTGTTTATCTTCTTAAGGCCACACTGTCTTGCTAGGGCCTAGGCAATCTCTAATCATGCTTTGAGAGTTTTTCAAAGGAGGCAAGCTGTAAGAAAACATTGCAGGCAAGTTAGCAGTAAATATTGCTCAGAGGAGATTCGCAGTTTGTGGAGCTTTTGTGCATATTTTGTGCATTATTTACATTTCTTCATCCTCATCCTGCCTCAGTCCTTAGAGACTGATCTATAAAGGCATAGTGCCCTCCAGCTCCAGTGGGAACTACCAGGGAATGGGAGCTTCTTGTGCTTTCCTCCCAAAATAAGGCAGAGAAAGAAACCAATGCTAGTTTAACACTGGCATATAATGTAATGTCCAAGCTCAGCTCGCAGGAGCATGTTCAGATGCTGGCGCTAATCTAAACTCACCAACATGAAGCTCCCAATGACTATAGCTGTACTTTAGAGACCACCTAAAGTTAGAAAGCATCTACTCCAAAGACCCTCCGGTTCTCTATTAAAGTAAATAAGGCAAGTCTCGGGAACTGAAGAATCCTTCCAGGAAACTATTTTCAGCAGGCTAGAGGGGGAACCCAGCTGTTCTCTCCTAACTCATAATTTGATCACTAGATTATAACTAGTCCTGCAAAAACCACATCCCTTCCAGCCTTCAGTATGAACGCCTCCAGTTTTTGCTCTTGTTTGTGAGTCTCTCTGCCCAGATCCCTTTGTGTCAGCCTCCAAAATTCCTAAGTGAAATTGTCAGAAGCCCCCATACTTTACTTCTTTTCCCAGCCCTACCCTGGTAGCAGCAGCTTGCTTTCCAAGTATCTCAACAGACTCTGATATTGCCCTTCTTCTTTCCAAATGATGATACAGCCCACCAGCTTACAGACACATGCAGATCCCCATGAACAGTCAAGGTAGGTAGTTTCCATTTATTGATGGGAGGAAAAAAAAAAAAAAAGTGTCAAGTAACTTCCTACTCATCCTATGGCAAGCAGATGAGTAGGGCTGTGTGCTTCAACTACCTTAGGTATAGCTATCAGTTCTCCTACTCTTGGTTGTGTGAGTCTTGAGAAACGGGAAGTGTTGAAATAAATGGCTATGATACACATAGTGTTGAAATAAACATTTATTTTAACACATTGTATGTGATGAGCCATTTATTTTAACACTTTTCACTTGAAGTGTTGAAATAACAGGTTTTATCAGGGGACGTGTCATCCACTGTTTTATGTATATGTGAATATGGAAATATATCTACTGAGTGTGCATGTATATATATACTCATGCAGATTATATGGATATGTAATAGTAATATGGTACATGTATATGTAGACACACTATTGCACAAGCAAATACAGTGTTTTCTGCTGAAATTGAGTCATTGGTGTCAGAAAAATTTTGTGTTCATGCCATCATATTTTTATTATATTTTATGTATCTATAAATAGATCTAAATATATCCGTACATAAAATTGTGTAAGACTGGATAGTAGCAACTGGATGAGATAGATAAAATAGTGAGATAGACAAAATAAAATACATAATCCTCAAAATAGGATAAGAATGATCCTGAGTTATGTAAAGAGAGAAGAAGATACCGAATCTGAGCTTTCTAGATCTCTAGATCTGGTTTCTTCAGTTTGCTGTACTTTCATAAGCTCTGCTTCCATTTCTGAAATGGACTTCTTGGACAAATGGTTATTAAACAGTACAAGGTATGCTTCAGGTTTTGTAGATAACCTGAAAAGTTGTTGTACTGCATTTTTCAGTAATGTTTTTATTTTTAAATACAGTGTAGGAGCCTTAGCACCCTGCTCAGCAGCCAGTCACCACTCTTCCAGTGTGTCCTTAGATACACTAAATTGCCTTTCTATGGTTAGAATTATGCATGCACTAAAGCACGGTCACAGGCACACAGACACGCACGTCCTGCTTTCTGGCACCAGGGTCGCATTGACCATGGTAGTTGTTTGTAAGGAGGCGAAAACCAGCTCTAACAGAGGTAGCACCACCTCAGAGGCTGGCAGAGGTAAGGCTGCCTTTGAACAATCTGTAAGCTTCTGGGTAAATAGCCACAAACACTTCTACTAGATTGGGAATTAAACACATCTGTCCCTGCACCAAAATAAATGTGCAGCAAGACCTACCATGTGGTGAGGTGAAGCACTCGCATCTTTCGGGGCGAAGGATCGCCCAGCAGAAGTTGGCAGGAACTCATTTGTCCCTCTGCAGTGGCTGCACCTGTCTTATCTGGTAACTGTGGACAATATTTCTTAGACGGGCTGTCCCTTGGCTTTTATGCTGGTCTAATTCACGTGTCTTCTTCCTTGTGATGTGTTGGGAGCATACCTCAGTTCTTAGCACTGCTTTTATTATTTTATCATTACTGGTGTCTCGGTAACTTGTTTTATTTCATTAGCACTACCTCTTTCTCGGGAAAAGGCAGGCTTTGTCCTGGCCTGGTGGAGAAGTTCAGTGCAAGAGGTGCCGGCCCTCCTCCAGCCACACCCTCCGCTCAGCTCCACCGCACCAAACCAGGTGATTCGGGCTCTGGGTTGTGACAGGGAGCAGTGGCGAAGCCGTCACGAAAAAGGAAGGGCGTACCAAGCCAACCAAAGAACAGGCTGAGACAGTTTCCAGATTCAAGTCAAGCAAAGTAGAAAGCATTAATGAAATTAAATAATGAACATCTGATAAATTGCAACAGAAAATGCTTTGCTAGGTTTCATGCGGATCACCAGAAGTATTGATTTTTAGTGGGTCTGTAGTTTTCAGTGAGAGAATGACTCTGTTAGAAAATGTTTAACCAGCTCTTGCAGCAATTGCAAAACAATTTGTATCTGTGCTCTTGATTTTTCCTACTGAAGTTTGATATGAGTGAAAATTCTCCCAGGTCTTCCTGGATAAATAATATTTACAGATAAGAAAAATTTACTTTTTCCCTCTCTTTTTCCCTGGTTCTAACCTTTTTAATTGAGAGAAGTCTCTGATGACTGCTAAACATTTATTGAATGGGAACTCTGGTGATTTTATGAACTTTCAGCTGAAAGAGCATAAATAATCATTAGTATCAATTAAAAAATGGTAAAAATAAATCCTAAAAAGGACACTTATTTTTCTCTGATATGCTTATGAAAGTTCCACCATTTTTTTTTGTATTTGGGTACAATTTGTTTTTGAAGGAAACATGAAGCAAAATGATCACTTCTTTTTTCCGGTCACAGGTTGGACTCAAACCTGTAGGTATCCCAAACAGAATCAAATAAAAAGTAAGCTTTGAAATAAAAAGGAAGGGAGAAATAATTATCAGAAAATATTAGCACACCATTAGTTTATCAAGCCATAAATGTCATAGTCACAATATGCTAACAAAAGTAAGTAGAATGCAGTCGATCGATACGGTTTCAAGATTCAGCGATGGCAGTGTGAGACAGAAATTGTTTCAAACCCACAGAATCATTAACTTTATTCTAAAGTCTTGGGGTAAAGTCCTGACTTCACTGTAGTCAGCAGAACCTTTGCCATTGCTTTGGGAGTGTTGGCGCATCACCCTTCACAAATTACTGATAAAATGAAACATTAGGTAGCCACTGCCTTGAAGATGTAGGCTAACTGTTGCGGAGACATCCCATAAAATGAATATTCCCTCGAATGCTCCATTTGGCAAATGAGCAATTAAAAGCTTTGGTTGGAAATAGCCAGAGCCCGAGTAAATAGTAGTGATGTTGGCAAATGGCTATTAATGTGTGAGTAGTAATGGACTGAAGGTCTGACCAGGCTCTGCAATAGAGGGGGAGCAGTGAAGAGAGTCTTCCCTGGATGCTGAGCTGAGTGAGGAGTGTTGGGCTGTGCACCATTACAGCTGTGGCAAGGTCCGTCTTGAACTCGCTTTTTGGACACTTCCTGTATTTTTCAGTGCACTGAATATCGTGTCCCCCGTTGGGGACCTCATAACAGCCGTGGGTAGTCTTTCTCTCTAAACATGTCTGTTCATTGGGTTTTCTTCTGCATATAAATGCATTCTCTGGCCATTTTGAAGGATGTGCCTGCTATGCTGTTTCATTAAACTGCTGCGTTATCGGGTAATTGTTTAAACATAATGCCACAGCACTATCAAAAGGAAAGGTGAACTAATGGCATTTGCAAATGTCAGGGATTATCTTAACACTTTTATTATAGTTTGTAAAAAGTAGGTTCAGGGCATTCCATGGCAATTATTTCCACAGAAATTGGTTATTTAAATAAATTGCTAATTATCTGGATATGACAGTATTGAAAACCCTGCTAATGAGTTATTGGCTAAGCGTAGCTTATGGTGGCCACCTACAGGTGGGAGAGAGAAAGAACATACGGAGCAATTGCCGTCAGAAGGAATGCAATGCAAATTAATTGTGTGTAACCTGCACATTTCCCTGGGCTGTTTGCAAATGCAGAGGAGATACATATATATATATATCTATATGAAGTACTTTGATCACCAGTACTACGCAAGCTTATACCATTATGCAGAAAATATCTTAACAAAGAATTATGGTTTTTATGGGTTTTTTCCTAATCTCCAAACTTTCTTAGCTAGTTACTTCCTACAGCATTGGATCATCTGCAATGCCTGAGCTTTCCCAGACCAATTCCCTTTATGCAATGCTTTTTCACCTATTTGCTGTCATTGGCTTCTTTTGTCATTAGCTTTATTAATTTTAACAGTCAGGAAGATAACAGTGTCAGCTGTCTTCCAAGAATGTATTTATAGAGGGAGGGAAGGGGATGTTGCTTAGACTTTTGAGTTCTATTTTTTTTAGCAGCACAGAATTTATAAATAAAAAATAACATATCAGGTAATTTTTCTTTATAGTATTTAGGCTCTGTGGTTTAAATCTGGTATTAAATTTGTAAAGAACTGCAGTGTAATATAATATAATGCAAATTAAAAATTAATTTTACTTTACAATACACAGAATTATCACCCGAATTCATTTTTATTCCATCTAGTAACCATAGATACAAAAATTTGCTTTTAGGTCATCGACAAACCACAGGTATGAGAGTTTGTTTTCTTTCAGTCTTTCTTTACGTGATGGAGAGTTTCATAAAGACTGTTCAGGCTGTTTCAAGATTCAGGCTCAGTATTATCAGTCTGAATTGATTCACCTCAGTTCTGTTGGCAGTTTTTTAATGGACATGGATCATCCTTACCTAAATACCCATTTAGAGTTGTTGCAAATACATGTTAAAGACTTCAAACTGCCACGTTGGTGCAATTCATTGCAAGTGAGAACATAGCCCAGTATTCAGGACTTCTGAGACTGTTTTTTTTCCCCATTTGTGGATCATTGGGATCAAGAACTTCTGAATTGTTTCTGCCAGGAAACAAAGCTACTGTGTTGCTTGAAGCTTAATACCAGGCTTCTCCTTGAAGAGGCATTAAGTTTGGCTCTCAGGTCTCAATGTAGTGAACATTTTTGGTTCTTGACAGAATCGAGTCCTCTGGGGATTCCAGGGACTTATGAAGTCTCAATAAAACATGTGTCTTATGTCAATGGCAGCTCTGCCTACTTTTTCTGATCAGGGAGAAGCATTTGATTGATGTATGTTGTGTTTCTGATTCATGATGTACTTTACCTATTAGATTTCCTTGGCTGCAGTCCCCGATAGTCACAAAAAATCTGATTGTAATTAAAAAAAAAAAAAAAAAAAAGAAGAAGAAGAAGAAACCCAAGACTCTTTGTTTTAAGGCAAGAAAAAAGGTCTGGCACTTTTGCATCATATCATTATTTCATTGTTTAAATCTTTATATAATAGCAAGTATTTGTTCCATAATTAATGAGACACTTGAAAGGGTAGTTTTCAACATAGAGTAGCATGTCATCTCCACCATATATTTTTCTGTCTGTCTTTCATTTTCAAATCTCACTCCCCTGCTTGAGGTCTGGATAAATGGACTTTGTTTATTAAATCTCATTATTTTACAGCAAGGTAAATGATAGGTACATCTAGCATCTGGTAGCAGCTGTAATGCTGCTATCAAGAGAGTACCATATCAGCAGTTTCCCCAGCTACGTGTGCTTAACTAGTGGAATTACAGGCCCCAACATGTCAAAGTATGTGGTAGATAGTTATTTTTTAGCATGTGAGTTGTTTTTCAAATGCATGCTGGATTTGGACCTCAGCTTCTTAAATGCCATTGGATTTATCAGACAACATTCTGCAAATTCCCACTACTACTTACAGCTCTTTTAAAATTTGGCATTAAATCTCCTTTATTTCAACCTTTTAAAAACTCCTTCTCCATAAATCTTTGTAATGGAATTTATTACCTTTCTGTGGAACTCATATGAAAATGCAAGAAAATAGAGGCTCTAGGTCAAATTCAATGCTCATTTGCCTTTTAAAAAAATTATTTGCCTTTTGTTTTAAATAGCTGGCATCAGTATTGTTTATATACTTTCTTTTTGGGGGGACTTTAGTCTGGAAGGTGGTTTCACCATTTCATTAGGCAGTAGGATCACTACCACAAGTAAGTCCCATTGTGTTCCAGACCAGCAGCTGTTATTACCAAAGGGGAAGCTTCTGAACTGCTGAACAAGAAATGCATGGGAGAATGGCTGCACCTTCTGATACTCTTGTTCTGCATTCTGTAGACTAAAGAAAAAAAATGCTGGGATGAATAGAGACACCTTAGTCAACCCTCTGATTGTCATTAGAGCCATTTATTTACTCTCATCAGAAGCACTCCTGAAATGTTTTTAAATTCATTTGGGTGAATTATAGATAAATGGAATACTTTTGCGATCGTACCAATTTATCACTAATTTACTAATCACCAAATCTAAGTAATAACTCATATTATGGATATCAAGTGCAGCTAGTACGAAAAAGTACCTATGTTCCATAATAAATTCTAAGTCTCATTGCCATCTCTGCTAGGCTTCATCAAATCATATGCTTGATTTCTTTGGGCTGAATGAAGACCTTTCTGATTACCTATTGTGCTGAAACCTTAAATAAACTGTCATTTGCTCCTTTTCCTCTACTGACCATTGTACAGAGACAGTCATTTAAGTGAGAAGGTGGCTAATTTAATCAGATTGAAAAAAAGGAACAATTATATTCTGGAAATATTTTCTTGTGGAACTCTTTGCTACAAGACATCATTAAGGTCAAGGGTCTATAAGGCTTAAAAAACTGGTTGAATGCAAACTCTCAGAGTTACATGGGGGTTAAAAGAATATAAACCTTCATGCCTCAAGGCAGATGTCAGTTTTTAACTCATGCAGGTTGGGAAGAAATTTCCCTCTAGCCACATGATTTCAGAGTTACCAGCATCTGTATTCTTTCACCTTTCTAAAAAATAACTGCCTTTTCACAGTGAGATTCTGGAGCAGCTGTGTCAGTGCCTGAAAGCAATATAGCAAGTCTGATGCTTACCTGTAGCCTTGATTTCAAGCACTGAATATTTGAAGAATTTCATGAACTAGTGTTTTTCAATGAGATTATTTTCAGTGGGTTTGGCTGTATAGTGTATGTCTTGGCATGTATGCCCTCTGAAAGAATTTATAAATGAATTTGTGAGAGCAAACAGCATGTTGTAATTTTTTTGTCTCAAGTCTTTCTCTGAGACTAGGCCATCAATTCTGTCGTAATATTTGCTCTTTGGACACTAGCAGTCATCTTCTTTCAGAAAATCATTCTGTTCCTTTCTAACATGTTACAATCCATCTAGCTCAAATTGATGGCAAATAGTCATTAGTGTCCAGTGGAAAGTTTCTTTTCAGCCTCAGCTCTTTTCTGTGATCTGTTCTGGTGTGATCTTAGATTATTTAAAGCAGTTTTGGTGATATTTCTAATTTTTACGAACAAAGCTCTAGTTTCCCCAAAATACATGGACAGCGTGTCTTGGGTTAGGCTGTCCACTTATGCAAATGGAACTTTATATGCTGAAAACATTATATCTCTATGTAGTCTCTGTTAAACTAGCAAGAAGTATCCATGCAAAGCCTGTGAGCAGTCCTGATCCCTAACATGGGCATGGAAGAATATCCAGTGTGTCTTGATGGCAGGTGGAAGAGTCTGCCTGATCAGGTAGTGCACCTTCTGGTTTTTGCTCAGGTGCAGAGATCAGCTATTGAAGGAGGAGGTGTGGTATTAAGTATATAATCAGAAGGTTTCTGTCCTGAGGCAGCAAAAGTTGTCATTGCCCAAGAAGATAATTTTGTGCTGAATCTAGAGCAGGTGTCAATAGACACCTGAGCTTTTGGGTGTGAATGTGTTTAATACTGATGGGTCAGGGTCTCATGTGAATTCAGTGTTGTCTGTCAGGGTTACAGTGAGGAGCAATAGTATGTTGAAAAGGGCAATGCGATCTGAAGAGAATTTTTAGTGGTTAAGACAACCCAAATTTCCGTTTTCTGTAATGGAAAATTGCCTGGAGAAAACAGCCCCTTGACAAAGTGACAGTGTCCTCTTTGAAGCAAAACATGACAGGTTTTGTGACCTGAACTTGTGTGGGATCAGTCTCCTCATGGACCCTTCCAGCTACACTGGGGAGGTCGTAGCTGATGCACAAGCAAGGCAGAGGCTCTTTCTAGAGAGCAGAACCCTGAGCCAACAGTAGATCCTTCATGAAGATCGGTAAAACTCTGCCTGAGAGGAAGCACTGATGGGACACTGGAAGGAGAGTAGATGCTGTGCTCAGTGAGACATGGCTGCTTAACGAGAGCAGTTTATCCTTTATGAAAGGGTTCCTTAGATTAAAAACTCACCCAGCAGGCTGCAGTACTTCTGTCCCAGAAAGGGTAGAGAAAGAATGGAGACACAGCGTGTCATGGTTGAAGAAGAAATTTTGTCTGAAGGAGATGAGGATGTTGGTCAGGCATCAAAGCTGAGGTGTGGAAATGCAGCAGCTACTGTTTCCACATGGGCTCTTTCCCCATGCTTCCTAATTGGGGTTTCTTCTTCCTCTTGCTTTGTTCATCACATTGGTTTTATTTCTTTCTTCCCTTTCGGTTATTTGCTCTTGCAGAAGGTCAGAGCTTTAAAGTTTATAAAAACACCTGTGGAGGGTGTTCAGAAGTATTTCACGTCATGGTATTTCCCCAAATTACGTAATACAGTACAAATAAAAAGAAAAAAAGACAAAAAAAAAAAAAAAAAAAAAGACTAGCACTTCCTTGCATTGCCAGCAAGTTCCTCTGGGAGTGATGTATCCCTCTCTTACACTACTGTATTGTTGTCCACTGATAACATAAAACTATCATAAAAGTTCTCTAAATTAAGTAGACATTTTAAGAATATGGGAGTTATCTAGAGAAATCCCAACTAGCCTAAAAAATGAATAACTGAAAGCATCAGCTGTCTATGCTATCCGTCTTTTAAGGAGCAGCATCTGTATGCGTATTTTAAATATGTGCATGCCATCAATAAGATGTAGCCAAAGCAGATGCATCGCTGACACTGTATTGAGACTTCAGTCATAATTCCTGTAAATGTAGCATGGAGTTGTCTGACTCAACCTCTACATACCATTTGAAAAAGCAAGCTTCAATCTTGGAGATACAACCATAAATGAACATTATTCTTTTGAGCTTCTATCGTGTTAATAGTTAAAGGACGCTTACTTAAAGGATTATCCAAATCTACAAACTTCCGAAGGGGAAATATATTAAATATATGAAACGGCAAGTGAAATGGTGCTTTTAAAGAATTTTTAGTCAGACATAAATAAATGAGATTTTCCCTCTTACATGGACAATATCTGTGTTCCAAAAATCAACCTGATTCTTTAGGTAGAAACATGGGCTTCTTTGTCTACAGTGTACTCTATGGTAAAGTATTGTTTTCCATCGCAGACATTGTTAGTCTTTGTTAAGCACATCAGCTAAAATGTTCAAGCCAGCTTTGCAATGCTTATCCAAATGGTTCTGTGATTTTCTTTATTTCAGCCAAATTCAAAACACTTTACAAGTATTTATATCACTTGAAGCCCACATGGTGTCAATTTGTAAATTAATATAACCTCTGCATCTCAGAATTAGATGTTAGTTCCTGATCTTCCTACCATGAGGGATGTGCAAATTACATCAGGGTGTGTTCTAACGTTGCTTACAAGATGTTCTGGTTTTCCGTAGGAAACGCTATTAGGCCCATCGCCCTCCGCGCAGTGTCTGCCATAGCCCGTGCTCTCCCAAGATTTCCCATCTTAGCAACCGGAGGCATCGATTCTGCTGAAAGTGGGCTCCAGTTTCTGCACAGTGGGGCTTCTGTTTTACAGGTACCTTTTCTTTAAAACGTTAAAATAACTGTAATTAAAAGCATAACGTATCTTCTTTTCAAGCGTTAGAATAGTGGGGGGTTTATACCACTGAAAGGCATTTCCATGTTTTTAGCTTCACTCTTCTTGCTAAGAGACATTGATTTCAGATGGAGGAGGAGGAGGAGTTGCCAAAAGAAGGTTTTGGGTGTCACAATACAAATCTGGGAAGAGGCTAGCCATGAGTATGTTATCACTTTTTTTCTCTAATCTATAGGATTTAAACTTTAAACATCTCTCCCTTGTCATACAAACAAGGTTGACACAGGGTTAAGCCTGAGCTATCTGATCTTTCTTTATTCTCGGGTTTTGTCTTCTGCAAAGAGCCTTTTCAAGGGGAGAGAGATTTCAAAGAGCACTACCTCGGATCCACTGCGAGCTGGTTTAAAGTAACTCTTGTTTATCCAGGCATCTGTGTCCTTTAAGCATGTTTATTGGAACAGGAGGCACAGAGCTACCTCCTGCACATGGTGCTGGCATTGCAGCCCATTGCATTGGAGCGAGGTGCGGGATTGCAGGCGGTAGTTGAGGCTGGTTCCGTTGCCTGATGGGTTGTTTTGAGGTCCTGCCCAGACTGGCATGGTTAGTTAGTCCCTGTCATGGAAGCAAGCCTGGAGGCTTGTTGTGGGCACCAGGAAATTGGCTGGAAATCAGTCCCTTCCTTGCTCTGCTAGGCATGTCAGGGCACCGTTGCAGCATATATGTTAGAATGGCTGATAAGGAGCAGGTGGTGGCTATGTTACGTTATTCCATTATATATTGTTGCATTCTGGTAGATGCTCATCCCCTTTATCTGTAGTTCTCATCATAGACAACAGCAGCTGTGAATCCTGTGGAGATGGGCTTTGTGTCACTCCATGGGACGACTGGAGTGGTTTCATTCCCACAATTCACTTTGACATTAAAATTAGATTCAGTGTGACCATCCTTTCTGCACAGCTACGGTGACTGCTGAGATTAGTCATTTGTTTGCTATGTTTCAGTAAAAATAAAAAAAAAAAAAAATACACAGGCCAACTTAATGGTTTGGTTTTGTTGGGTTTTTTAATCCACATCAAAGTTAGTATCTCTGGGAGCTGAAGTAGAAGACTACTGCTTTTTTACAAACTTACTATGTCCTTTGGATTTATTAATACCCTTTCCTTTTTTTTTTTTTTTTAGTTTATATTAGAATGCTTCAAACTCTTCGCAAAAACAGACAAAAATCTACCTTTTTTACACAGTGGTCTGAGAGCTTCTTCTATATAAATACTAAGTAAAGGTACAAATTACAGAGCAGTATTACTCTTTAAAAAAAAAAAAGTAGGATTGGCAAGAAAATATTTTTAGTGTTATAGATGCGTTTCATTTGTTATTGCTAATAGATCTGCAGTTTTGTCTGTAACAATGTTACATGATCTGAACTAGACAGAGTGGAATGATTTTCTGTTCTATATCTGCAGTCTCTGTTTCTGGATGACTAAAAAAGAAATTTTTTAATGACATTTATGCACTTTTCCTTTATATAGACTGTGTAGCTGTTTAGTTTTTATTATTTCATTTCTTTTGTGTTGGTTCGCCCCAATGGTAATGGTAAATTCTGAAATATAATTTAATGCAGACATCCCAGTCAGTGCTCAAGAGAAAGCTTATTGTATTTACAAAACATAAATTATTGTTTTCTTTTTAGTAATAATTAAGTTCTCTGGAACTGGCTTCCAGAAATGACTTGGATCTATACTCGTCTTTTGCCCTTTACAGAACAATTTGTCTTTCCAACAGATTTTTCCCAAATACGATGAAAAAACTTTTCTTGTCCTTAGGCTTCCCCAGTTTAACTTAAGTCATCTCCAGAACTGATTTTAAACTCCTGTGGATCAAACCTATCCTCAGCTCGAGTGGCTTATTTCTGTTTCACTAAAGTAGGGAAGTAATTTAAACTAATCTGAGATGAATGTATTCTAAAGCTGCTGTGTAGGTAAGGGTCTGAACTATTTCAATTACATTTATTTAAAAATAAGCCTTTAATAAACTCTATGTAAGATTGTGAGTACAGGCCATAAGTCTTTCCCTCACCTTGGGAAAGGCAAATGGAAGGGAAAGGGAAAAAAGTGATCTCTATAGACAGTCTTAAAAGAAATACACTTGACTGGGACTAGACTGAAACTTTATGTTCTACTCAGGCAAGATACTTTGTGATAGAGAGAAGACGACAGCCTCATCCTCAGAGGTCATCCTTGGAACCTAATTAAGATTATGGGAGTCATTGCCATTTGTTTTACTTCTTAACAAGGTCATACGAATAGCCAGCTAATTAATATACTTTTCCCTGAATCCCAGTCTCTCTTCTACATGTTCTTGGTACCAAATGCCCAAGTTGTTCCTCCTTCAAGAGACAAAATGTCTGTCGCTTATCATAACAGCTTTGACGGTTCACTTCTGCTTTCTCAGTACCAAAATACAGAGCAAGTATAGAAGCTGGAGATAGCGTAAAATAGTGATCTATTGAATGATTCAGTATATTAAGATTCACTATCTAGCAAGTCATCAAGTTAAGTAGGTAGAAGCTGGGACTATCTTGGGGGAATTATATATGCATCCCATAGTCTTATCTTAATTATCTGCTTTGAACACTGTTGGAGATGGTGCTGAACAGGCACTTGGACTGACACAATACTGCACATTTTGTGATCTTATTTCACATTTCCAAACCCACGAGGACACCTTATGACTGATCCAGAGGCAGAAAGCAAGCAGCCTGGGCTTTGGCGGTGCTGGACGGAGCTCTGCGCTAACGAGGGGTGGTCGCAAAACCTGGGAGTGGGTACTGACACTGCCATCATCTCCCTGTTGCACAGAGTAGTGTGTGGATGTTTCCTTGTTAGCAGTATTTTAAAAGGGTAGGGAATATCAGTTCATCCAGCATTAAATGTGGTCTGATACCACTAAGCAGCAGAGATTGCATCGATCCATCCGCGAAGCCCAGGCAGAGAGCCTGCGAGAGCAGCACTTGTGTGGCCATTGGGCTTCCCTTCGTTTTGCCGAGGCAAGAGTCCTGTGTCTTCTCTGCCATGAAAGGGTGACGTTCATGGGCTAAGATAATACGAAGGCTTTGTGTGAGTGGATTTAATTGCAGTGTGGCATATCTCTTAGAGAAGAGGCTTATGAATAATAAATGTACCTCCATTAAAAGCAAGATCAGGTTTTCCTTGGCAGCTATTTCACCTACAATCAGTTCTCCATTATTTTTTCCAATTGCTTTTATTTTTAAAACGTAAGGATTTATTTTCCATTTACAAAATCATCATATACGGGAATGCAAGTCAGGAGTCAGGTGGTAAGCCATATTTTGATATATGCTATAACCACCTCAAGTGGTATTAAGCAGGTTCAGTAGGGAATGGTTTGGGGAGAGAGTTTCAGTATTCAAGGTGTGTTCTGGCCCCTCCTTTAGAAGATGGAGGGCAACATCTTAGTGTCGTTAGTGGCAAAAAGTTCATGTGTAAGAAAGTTTTGCAGCAGCTATAGAAAACAAAAAGGATCATTGTAGTCAGCAGTAGCTGGGATTAAAATTTTATGCAGCAATTTAACAGAACATTCTTCAGAACATTTATGGACTTCAGAGACAGTTGCAAAAAGACACCACGTGTTTTTTAACTTTTCATTAAAAATGCTGAAACATTTCAATCATTCTTCAGCTGATTCCATAGCACAACACTTTTTTGTAACATACCCAAATCCACCAATCCCTTTTCAGTACAGGCACGAAATTAAAAAAATAACAACTTTATTTATGGAGACAATTCTGTACTCATTGTATACCAAAAGCACCAGAAATGTCTAGCTGCATCTTTCTGAGGTACAGTTCATTACTATCAGCTTCCAGTGAGGCTGAAGTACTAGTACTTTTTTTTTTTTTTTTTTCATTTAAGTAAGCTGTTTTTAAAGCCCCAGTTTATCAAAATAAGATGTATATCGGATTTTTTTTTCATTTTTTGCATCATGTGTGTGATTTACCATGTCACATTGATGGTTTGTTAGATTTCTGCAAGGCTTTGAAAGAGACATACATTTTTCAAAGTCATCTCGCTGTAGGAAATTAAAAATGGAGACAATTATAGAAAATTCCAGTGGAAAGGGAAAATGCATTATGGAAAAAGCAATAAAAGCATACAAATATTAAAGTAAAAATCACTTCACAGTAGCCTGTATGATTCAATTGTAGATCAATATTGTGTAGTTAATGCATTAGCAGCAGAGCATTAATTTGCAATTACCGCAGGTGATCTGATCCTCTGTGTTCTGTCCATTGACATAAATGACCTTTTGTTGAAAGAGATTCTGTAGTCATTATTTCTAGCAGATGTAACCAAAAAAAAAGGTAGAACAAAGGGGTACTTTCTGAAGTATACTTGTTTCATGGTAGTGTCTCTTAACATTATATACTGGTATGGAATACTTTTGTTAATCTTGAATATTAGTCTTTAACATGTAAAGAATGTGGGTTCCTTTTCAAGCAAATTTCTTTTCTTACAAAGTACGGAGGTCACGCATGTCCCCCATTGCTCCAGTATGGATGTCTATAAGGCTCTCTACATAGCAACCATTTAAAATCCACCCGTATAGCGCTGCTTCCCAGCAGGCAGCCTGTCACTTGCTGCCAAGCCCTGTTTCAGACCCACCTTCACCCATCTCTGTCTCCCACTTGCCCTGGACGGGATGTTGCAGTCCCATTCCTATGGGCACTGCTCCTGTCCTCACAGTGTCGTATTCAGCCCATGCACACCTTCTGCCTCCAGACCGTGCACCATGACCCTCCTCATCTCTCAGGCAAGGGAATAAGGTGGGAATATATCCCAGCTCAGAGGCAGAGCTGCCGTGATGCTGGATCTGCCCCATGCCCTTCTCTCCTGCCCCGCATCACTTCCGTATGAGACCTCGGGGATCTGAGGAAGAACAAAACAATTCTGGAAGTATAACAGCCCATGACAGGAAAGCAATAGGGATGTTTTTGGCCTCTGCAAGATAAAATCTCCCTCCAGCACAGAACATGGTTGTTTTTATGAGACTATGTGTGGTTTTTGTAACGTTTTCAAGGAGCATTCTTGTTGGTGCCTCTTTAGAGCCAGAGTCTCAAGGGATTCGGGACAGTTTGATTATTATTTTTTCTTCAGCAGGCTTTTTACTGAAGCATTTAGCTGAGGGATTTTTATAACAGCAGGATGGCCCTTTGTGTGTGAATAAACAAGCTTTTCCATCACAAAATAGTGGGACTCAAACTATGAGGGAGCATTGTTATTGTATTTGTGCAAATGTGAAATTCTGTGAGGAACCCTTCTACATGGTATAAAATGCCCTGGGTATCAGAAAATAAAAGCAAGGCTCTGAAAATATAATCACTGAAATGACAAGGAGAAAAAAAAAAATACCATTTCATAAACATTATGTCATATCTTAATGTTTAGATGCTACCATTTTCTCCACACCCCCCTCAAAAAAAACCCAAAAAAACCCAAAAAAAACCCAACAACAAAAAACCCAACAAAAAACCAAACATGAAGTAAAATGTATGCTGTAATATTTTATCATATTTTCCCCCCCCTTTTTTTTTTTTAATTTTCATTACGGTCCCTGATGCAATTTCTCTATGTTTTGTTTTGTTTGGCATTTTTTTATGGCTACAGAACTGCAAAGTAGAGAGCTGGTTCTCTGTGCACTTAATTAATGTTCTTTTAAGCCTGTTTCAGTGTGTGTTCAAGTCAGTGAAGACACTTATACTTGAGTTAAGTGAGGACTAGATGAGGCCAAAAAATTCTCATCTAGGAATTATTGTTTATGCCATTTAATGATATGGAGAGTGAAAAACTAAGAGATTGAAATCATGGGAGTGGCAGAGCAGGACAGTGATGGAGCAGGTCCTGTGTTAAGTTTACACTGGTGACACTTGGAAAAAAATTTTCTCTTGCAATGAATAGCAGTAATTTTGAATGCAGACAAAGGGTTGTGTCTTTCCTTGTGTCTACTCTCAGCTCTGTATGAGGAGAATGAAATCTGGTAGGTGGCTGCAAGTCTTAAACAACCACAGGGTGCCATTGGTGTGGCCGAGCAAGGCTGGGCTTCTCCCACCTGGATGCACCAAGAGCCCACCCTTCTGCCCCCAGCCCACCCTTACACCAGCGCATGAGGGGAAGAGAGGCTGAAGGCTTTGCTTTATGCCAGTTGGAGAGTGCTCCATGGGCCGATGGCCCGAGAACGGGCACACTTTGGCACCAGCTGCACACCATGAAATTTCTGATGCAGACTGTAGCTCAGGGGGTAGAAGAACAAAACTTTTCTGTACAAAGCTGTCCATGATATAGAGAAGTTAAGATGTTGGGGTTAATTCTTCTCTTGCCAATTAAGCTGATGAGTGAAGAATAGATTGCTGGATGCAGTGACAGGCCACCAAAATGATACGAGATGAGATTCAAGGGATGTCTCTTTACATCCACCAACAATTTTAAGACAATAAAAATACCAGTTAAGGAAAAACTACTTTTCAGGTGTGTCGTGGTTTAACCCCGAACAGTAATGGACCATGCAGCCATGTGCTCACCCTTCCCCTCCCCGGTGGGGTGAG
>JMFS01002720.1:0-17879 GCA_000699545.1 Podiceps cristatus
GGATCGAGAGCTCTTGCGCTCTGCAGATCACAGGGAGATAAACTGAGCTAAATGCTTTATCACTCCAATATACAAATAACCCCCTAAAATACAGCCGTAAAGGAGAAACAGTCTTGCCCTCCTGCAGTGATCTTCCTTAGTGGCAATAAATAAAACATCTGAACCATATAAAAATACACTAGTCAGATCTGGCATTGCCAACACAGCAATTTCTAAGGCACATTTTCAGTTTGATGTTCAAAATACTAAGGCTATTCTGTCACTTGAAACCCTTTATCTATGTTTGTATGAAATGGAAAGAGAATTAAAGTTTTCTGTCCCATGTGTTCATCCCACAAAAGCTTTGAAGCTCTCATGTTAACTGTTTGAGGTTCAGAAACAGAAGGAAAATTTCAAGATAATATAAACAGCTCCAAGGAGAAAATGTCTTTAATTCATGACTAAACGAGCAAACGTGTATTTTCTGTTTCAAAAAGATGACTGAACTTCTTTGTGCCAGGAAAAATAAATCCATCTGATTTTGCTTTAAGCTGTCCTCTTTTCAAATGCAGAGAGGGGCTACAGTTCCTTTGGATGATGTAATTCAACTGTTCTGCTTGAATTCTGCTCCCTGTTGATGTCATGTCGCTGCTAGCCAACTATTCAAAGAGAAAAGCAACTTCCAGTTTAGACTAGAGCATGGGGAGGCTGAGGTTTATAACAACCCAGCATCCCGGGATGCCGGTTTGGATCCTCCCAGGCAGAGCTCAGCTTTAAGAGGAGCTGGGGCTCCATCAGCCGGGGACCCCCCTGCCTGCGGGTGAGTGGCACCCCGAGGCAGCTGGTGACGGCGGCGCTGGGAAGGCAGGTATGTGGGGGGCAGAGGGGGGTGTGCCTGAGGGTGGTGAGCTGGAGCGCCTTGCAGAGAGAAATATTCAGCTATTTAGGGACAAAGTTCAGCTCAGAGGCCCGCGAAAGCAGGGAATCTGTGCAGACTGACAGCTGGAGGTCTCCACGCCTCCCCTAAGCTGCTTTTGACTAACTCCCCAACTTTGCTTCAGCCTTAATATCCCAAGTGAACAAACACCTTCTTGCAATAATTACTGCCTGCTGTTCTCAGTACCCAAAGTGTAGCTCCTCTGTGCCATGCTGAGGTCTAAGATTTGCTGTGGTTCAAGGTGCGGTTAGGAAATATTCTGGGATCATGGTTCATGTCATCTCTGTCCACACCGCCTTGATGAGACTGAACATCGGTCATTTACTGGAGCTAGGGAGGGTGGCAGAGGGGAGGGCTACCTGCGGGAACCAGGCTGCTGGCCTCAGGCAGCAGGCTAGTTTCTGCACGCACTTGGCATGCTGTGGGCTGCAAGGCCATGGCCCTGTGGGGGGGCTGCCTTCCTACTACACAGAGTCAAGGCCCAGATGTTTGTTGTTTTGAGATTCTTACATGTGGAAGCAACATGGCTGGAGACACAGTGGGGGGCAGAGGGCTGAGCTGTCATGCACGCGTTTGCATTTAACATACTTTCTTTGAGATTTGGGGAACCTTCTCCTTAGAGATCAGACAGGATTTTCACGTACCTTCAGGAACGTTTGTATGCAAAGCATACGTAATGGAGGGTGACAGGCTCTGCCAAACCTTTCACTGGAGCCATGCGAATAAACTCAGTCCTCCGTAAGAGCAGGCGTGAGTATAGCCACATGGCTTTTAAGTTAGATCTGGCTTTGCTCAGTGGTGGCTCAGAGGTTGGACGTAGTAGCCTGGTACACTGAAAGGGTCATTTAGTTACAGGACTGTCAGCTACAAATACCTTAGTAGGGACACTATGGCACATGAAGGCATCTGCACCCACCTGTGCCAATGTACTCCCCTCTGACAGACCTCTCCATCCCAGCGGGCGAGGGCAGCGATGGGGAGAAGCCAGCACTGCCGCCGGGGGAGCAGGGCCAGGGAGGCCTCCACAGGGCCCGGGCTCTGCCGTCCTGGGAAAGCTCATGGCGATCATGAGCCCTTGCTCAGGTCAGGGGCGGGAGTGGGAGCTGCAGGCTCCTCACCTGCAACCCTCTGCCACTCCTGTGGCTGTCGCTTTTATGCTCTTCGCAACAGAGGGATTAAACATTTCTTCTTGTCTTAGAGAGGAGCTGGGAATTCACATATGTGTTGCGGGAGGAGGAAGACAACTATATTTAAAAAAAAAAAAAAATCAAATAGGTAGAAAGGAGGTGTCACATCCCTCTCTGTTTTACATGGTGTTGTCAGGAATGGAAGAGCAGTGGGGGAAGGGGAAGGGGCAGAGGAGTTTTGGGGCTGCAAGCCAGGCTGCTTGGGCATGAGTTCTGTTTGATCTCCATGGTCTCTGTTTCCCTCTTAAGCAGAACGAGACCTTGGGCAGATAAGAAAGGGTGCTAAAAAAACCTAACACATCTTAGGTGGCTGCTACTTTGCAGAAGGGAATCCCACATCAGGGTCCTGCCTGTTAAGAAACAAAACACTGCTGCCACCATGGAAATCCATTCCAGATCGAAAACAGGGCAAGGGGAGGGTGCTCTTTGGGCCCATCTCCTCCTTCATGAGGTTGGTGGCAAGGCTTCTCTTGCTGTGAAAGCAGCAAGAGAGGGCTCATAATTAGCCTAGAGGGGTAATTTTTTTCCCTCATCCCTCCATGAAACTGCACACAAATATTGTGCCCTTCCTCTTACCATGTTAGGTTATAAATAACTGAGGAGATGGCTTTATTTATCAGGTTCACATAAATGTCCCCCATTTTAACTTTGAACTGTAGATAGGTACTACAAATGGAGATAGCTATTTAGGAGTTAGTGAAATTTTATATGAGATCTTTGATTGCCTTGTATCATCATAAAAAGCAAAGCCAGTGCTTCACACATTTAGTCATTTAGATAATAATTAACTTGCAATTGGGAGAAACGCCTGCATCCAGGCACCTGCTGGTCCTCTGCCTTCTATTTGATAGGAGCAAGGACATTTTCTCAACACACACAACCTAGCCAACCTGTACCAGATTTAAGCAAACAGCCTATAATCCTGCCTTTAGAAGAATGTAGGTATAACTAAAAGCGAGACAGAAAAGGGTGGGATTATAACCAGGCAATGAGCTTACAGAAGAGATGTAAACAGTTCCTGAATTTATATCCCCTTCCTTCTGTCATCCTATTCCCATTTAATGATCATTAAGAATTACATTGTATTAGTTGGCTGGTGAACGCAAGTCCGGGAATTTGGAGGGAATATTTTGGGTAATACCTGTAACATATGTATTCAGTTTTTCATTTTTAGCTGCCTTATGTGACTCTATGTATGACATTTCTTCAGGCTGTGTATGAAGATACAGATTTTGTTGATCAAGGTTTAGCTGTACTGCGTTTTGACATGTTTGCTCATTTCTTCTAATGTTTTTCCTCCCGAGACTTTTGGATGCTAACTAAATGACGCTTACCAGAAGGGAAAAGACTGTTATTCCCTTGCTTCATCTCTGAGCTGGACATCTTCACTTATGGTTTCTGATTTCAGATGCCTGCCTGTTTTCTAGTAGTGATTGCCAGCAGCAACCCTCTGTTTCCTGGCAATGATGCCAGGTCAATGTGTTCTGTGCTCATATGACCTTGTAAGCAACAAAAAGACCTCATGGCTATATAACTTGCCAGAACTATTTTCCCTTTTGTTATTAACGAGAAGTCCATCAATAGTAAACTTCAGAAGCAGCTGGCACTTGATCCCAGCTTGATCCCCGTTTGCCCTGCCAGCAGCAGGTATCTGTGCCCATGAGCTTCCTCAAAGCAGTGACTGGCAAATTCCTAGTGCTTCACTATTTCACCTTCTCGTTTGCTGTATCCCAATTTAACCACTTAGGAATTGCTCTGGTCTTTGTACCCTCTGCTGTGCTTTCATTTTCAGACTCCATTGTTGAGTTTAATTTCCCAGGTAAGAATTCCTTTAGAAAAGCTGCTTGTGATCAGTCAGAGTCTTCAGTGCAATTGTGAAAGATGCTCTTTACTACAGCATCAGCATGGTGGATGACTATTTTCACTGATTTATAGCAATTTTGGTCCTGTTCATACATTATTTTTGAGTGTAAGAATTGGACAAGGCCTGTGACAACCTTTACACGTTGTGTTCTGGTGGTTATTTCCTTCAGATCAGATGAAAGGTTCATAGGTAGATCATAAATACTTGGTCTTTGTTCCTGAATTCAAAGGTCACGTTGCATGAAAAGAGCGAGTTGAATGTAGGAACAGGAGTGGATCTATAACTGAAAGTCATTCTCTAGAATGACCAACTGCTGAATGTCTGCAAGAAGTTCCTCCAAACCTGAGTAAGTCCATTCTTTTTAATGTTATTTGATCTTTTTTTTCTGTAATGTATCATTATAGACAGGTTTGTCTCTTAGCACTGCCTTTGCATCCTGCAAATGCAGATACAGATCTGTGCCCAGGTAATCATCTACCGATGCAGGGAGCATTCCTAACTTAATTTAATAAGACAGGTGAGCTGTTCTGTGAGGCAGTAGCTCAACAAATAAGCTTCCTCTGCACCTAAATGAAGTAAGTTCGGTCATTGTTCAGGTTGGCAGCAATACTTGGATAAAAAAGGAGCCTGCAGACATTCTGAGAATCATTTGGCAAATTCAGAAATGGCATTATGATATGGGTTAACTATATGGGTTTATTATGGGGGAGTGAGTTAAGATCAACCCTCTGGCAGGGAAAGGCAATTCTTTGAATATCTGCTTTCCAGATGGAGAAAGCAGGCAGTGCTGAACTAGAACAAAAGATCAGAAAAGATTGTGATGATCTTCTTTATAGTTCTGTTTCAAACTTTTCTAAATTCTTCCTTTCATAAAGCTTTCATCTATGGTCATGATCCTCTCTGCGTTGTTGCTGAACTGTCAGGCTTCAATGCTATCCCTCTTTTGCAGAAGTCAATCACTGGGGGTTAAGAAACATCTGTCAAAAAAAACCCCAAAACCCCAAGAACAATACACACACCCCCCCCAAAAAAAAAAAAAAAAAAAAACCAAAAAACAACCAGTAACAAATCATTGCTTCTGCACTTCCCGTACCTTGTAAAATGGCAAAATTCTTCATATTTATTAGAGCACAGAAAACTATCAGGCAAGCAACTTCCCATTTGTAGTGGCTGCTGTTGCTAGTTCCCTATTGCTGTCTACTCACACTAGGACAGATAATGTTTGTTTTGTTTTGTTTTTTTCAGTATCGTGTGTTTTATGAATTAAAAGGGCACAGAGCTCAAAATAGCTCAGAACTGGGCCTTCACAAAATGGACACAGACTATTTGAGAAGCAGGTCATTCTGCTCCACACCTCCACAGTTTGTCAGAGGCTTTAATTTTTCATTCCCTTCTCTCTTTGCAGTGGCTTGACAGCAGCAGACACCTCTCTCCTCTTCCACCGTTACAACAGGTTTCTCGGTTTCGCACCTAGGCTTATAGCCAGGTAATACTTACAACTATGACAGTAGTCCAAGCAGATGATGTTGGTGACTAAAGATGTCTGTAGCTATGGATCTTACACTGTTTGCTTTTGGGTTTTGTTTGTTTGGGATTTTTTGTTGTTGTTTTTGTTTGTTTGTTCCCTGGGGTTTTTTGGTTTTGTGTTTTTTGGGTTTTGGTTTTGGTTTTTGGGGGTTTTTTTAAGTGATTCTCTTGCCTTCATAACAGCAAGGTCACTGCTGTTACAGATTTACGCCGTGAGCCAAATGACTCCAAAAGAGTTTTTCAGTTGAGCTGAAATACAGATTATTGTGTCACAGACTCTAAAGGGAGGACTTCTCCTTTCTAATCTTCCTGAATGTTCAGCCTGGGTGGTGTGACGAATTACAAGCCTCATTTTTCACTGATATGGATGAGGCAGATAAGTCTGTGACAGCCTGAGGAAGAGGAATAACACTTCCCGATTCCCAGCCTAGGACTTTGTCCATGTGATTATGAACCTGTGTCACCATCCTCACAGTGACACATATGCAATAACTGAACTCATGAGAGGAAAGAACCGAGTTGGTTCCATTTCCTTTCCAAGCAACTATTTGATTTCTGTTGGAAATACTGTGGTCTGAAAGCCAACAGCAGCATCTCAATGAGTCCTCAGAGAACTTACAGCACACTTTCAAGCACCGCCTTGGAAATGATTTGCAGATCCCTCTTTCTGACAGGGTCTAAGATCAGCACTCTGTCAAAGGCTTCCAGCACACCCAGGGAAGTAATTGGCAGCTTTCAGATCATGGTGCTCCTCATGGGATCAAGTGACTGAGGAGAGACTGAAAGAAAGAAACTAAAGCTGCATAGATACATGTCACATTTTCATCCTGAAACTAGAGATGCATTTTTAAAGGGAGAACTCAAGTAAGCTTAAAATAAAGTTGAGTGAAAATCCAGTGCAAAGTACAAGCAAAAGGGAATTAAGGAATTATACTGGGTGTGGTATTGAATCTTGTACCCGTTGGGGCTGGGTTCCCTACGTACACTGGGCACATTGCTGGTTTTGTAGCTAGACAGGCAGGTCTCTTCAGCGCTGAGCACCTCACTGGAGTTTCTAACTTCCTAGGTGACCATGGGTACTGAATATGAAAAAGATCATATCAAAAAGCTGCAGGAGCAGCGTATGTCCATGCAAAAGAAAACCTTCACCAACTGGATGAACAATGTCTTCTTCAGGAATAAAGTAGGTAGCTCCTTCAATTTGGGGATTTTTTTGTCTGGGTTTTATTTTATTTATTTCACCCACTGTATTTTTTTTTTAATGTTATTTTTTACATATTTTTCCTGTGTGTTGTCATTACACATATATGCAAGCAAGGAAAGTTTTGACTAACCAGTGTACTCCAGCCTGTTTCTTTTACCTTGTATCTGTCTCCGTTGTCCATATTGCCAGTCTTCCCTCAGATCAGCTTTCACTTTTGTAGACTATTTAGCCCTGTCATATTGTGATATCCACTGTATCTCAGAGGAAGATCTTTATTTGCTCTTCTTTTATTCCTATAAAGTATCTGCAAATGTCTAGATTTCCCCAAACAATGCTCAATTCTTAATTGCCTGGCCAAAATTTAAGACTTTCTGCTTTGCCTGATCAGGCCAGCTTGAGTTGCTGCTAAATGGCTCTAAAAAAGTTGCCTTAAGTCTAGCAATACGAGACATCCTGCCATGCAAGAACAGACCAGTTTGTCTTCAGTAAGTCTAAGAGTTTCAAAAAGCTTCAGATTTGTGTGTGCAAGGTAACTCCAACATATTCTAAAAGTCTCCAGACTTACTGCAGATAAACTCATTTCAGGCACAAATGATGTGGCTGTGTCACAGTAGGGAATTACATCATCTAAAACCATTTCCCTTTTCTAGAATCTCTAGATATTAATCAACATGGACCTTGGTGACACCAAGCAGGACCAGGCCTCTTGGTTCCATTCTAGCTCATCGCTATTGGATGATGTTTCAGTACTAGATGCACTTTTTTTCCATGTAATGTTTTAAGTTGGTGATTGGTGCAAAGGCAGCCTCAGAGAACAACAAACTTATAAATTTACTTTTCTTATGGTGAGAGAAGAACTGCAAAACACATTGTAATTTTGCCACCTGCAGAAAGTTAGGTTTTTATGGTGTGGGAAATTATTTCTGTTTAGCTACAGATAAATATATATGCTTTCTCATTTTAAAAACACCTTCAAGGTCAAAGATTAAGATCACAGTCTTAACTTCCTGCAGTACGTGAACGGTACTAGTTCACGTATCATAAAAGCATGGGGAAAAAATTCTGCAAGAGCGTTCCAAACCATATACGGTAAGAAATGGTGCAGAGACTGATGGCTTATCTGGGTCTTTTCAGCAATGTAGCCTCTGCTTTTCAGCAAACACTTGAACGTGATTGCCTCATACTACAGGACACTGCAGTATTCTCAGCTGCACTGTTGACTACTTCAAGTCTAGTACTAAGGATGCTATTGGATTGGATTTGTTAAGCAATCTGTGACTGGTATCTTTATGAGAAGAATGATGCAACAAAGCTATTAAAACTATCGTTGGGTGAGGCATAAAGCAGATACATGAAGACTGTTTCTTTACAAATTTAAATGGAACTGTTCTTCATTTATAGAAATGTCACAGAATATAAGAGTTTAAATTTTTTAGGGTAGTACACCATAGGCAGAATTTTAAGTTTATTTAATATCCAAAAAAGAAATAAAGCTGGCAACTAAACAGGGAGTTTTTCATGGAGATAATCAGAGAAAGTTGTAAATTCTTGTTTCACACACAATACAGACTTAAAGACTCTCTGAATTGCTTTTACACTTTCAGTGTTTTCTTCTTTCTCTGGAGAAAAAAAATATGTTAAACTAATAATTGGTCAGGAATAAAAAAGCATGTCTGTTCCTTTTCCTTTTTTTTTTTTTTTCCTGTACATGTAACTATTCTCTGAATTAAAAAAGCCACTACTTCATTTTTTTTTTCTGAAGACAAAAAGATTATTTACGGTGATTTCAGAATCACAGTAAATTATTGTTGGGTGCATGGTGTGGTTTTAACGTCACTTCTTGATGGCTAGTGGCATAAGGCCAAAAGGAAACGCTCAAGGCAAGTACTTGTTAGATCAGACTACACACTATGTCATATTGTATCACCTAAGCATGAGGTGACCTCACTATTGGCAGCAATGAAATACGTTTTTATAAAAGATCTTGATCATTTGCTTAGTGTAAGACTAGCTAAAAATATGGAGACTTTGGGTGGTAGCGCAGGTCTAAGCAGGATGTAACAGACTTTTTTTAGACTATGGAGTAAAAAACAAGTCATTGAATGGGATTATCAACTCAATTTTTAAATTAAATGCATTGCTCAGAATAAAAAGCTGAAAAGAGTCATTTGAATTGAAATAAAAGATGCCAGCACTTTCAAAATGTTTGATTTTGAAAATGCTAATTTTTTATATTTTTCAGAATCTCCTGCTTTTTTCTTTATTTGCTCAGTTGTGGGGTTTTTGTTTGCTTGTTTGTTTTTTTACTTCAGCCTACTGAATAGTGGCAGTCCTCCAGCAAATCCATTTTTTGTGAATTAAGATTCATCACTTTTCACATATATGCACTGACATACAGAAGACTCTGTGAAACAACAATAACATGTTGCTTGTTTAGTATTCGAGGTAGAGGTTTCCGTGGGCCAAATGTTCAGCCAGAGATTGTATTGTCTGATTGTCTTTGCAGGTAAATGTTGAGATAAAAGACATTTACACAGACTTGAAGGATGGCATCTCTCTCATGCAACTCCTGGAGCTGCTCTCTGGAGAAGCTTTGCCCAGACCAAACCGGGGAAAGATGAGAGTGCATTTTCTAGAGAACAACAGCAAAGCGATCACATTTCTGAAATCCAAGGTAAGTCAATATTTATATTAGAGATCACAATAGCTTATCTATGTTACTAATTATAGTATTATGTTCATTATGATTTCCCCCTCTAATACACAATAATATATTCTTTGAAGAGAGGCTAGGGGTTTTATTAAAATTTTTTTTAAAAAAATATTTTAATTTCTTTATTTGCATAACATGACTTATAAGCAGCAAAAAACAAGTCACACCTATATGAAAATGTACTGCATTTCTGTATCTTTCTAGATGTTATGTTTTCCCAGATGTTGGCAGAGAGCAAACATCACTCTTTAGGCAAAGGTGAAGCTGCCTGGTATAAAACTGGAGATATTTAGAGCTCTGATTCTAATAGTTTCAGTGAGTCATTGCAGTGCATTTATTTATTCCAGTTGCAAATCCTCATTTCATCTGCCAGTTAGTATGTAGTTTTTTTAATTTCTTTTCCAAGCAAACAATTTATTGTAGACGTGTCTGGGAAATCATCACACACAACTCAGTGCTATGAATTGCTGAGGAGCAGAGGGGTTTCATAGCAGTAGACATGGGAAAGTGTGTATGTCTGGATTTTCACTAATTATAAAACAGATGCAATACAGCACGAGGCTCCAGCTGACACATGCCTGCTAAGGGTACACACCATGTAAGGCCCAGTGGTATATGCATATCCATGCTGTGCCAGCTGGACCATCCAACCGTCACCTGTCATATGAGTCCAGCCTTCAGAGAGGGAATCACGCAGACAGCAGGAGCTGGTATAGCATGCTCAGGCTTCTTGCAGACATATCGCCTTGTTGGCTTAAACTACAACACTGCTTGCTGCTCAAGTAATAGCGGAGAAGGTAGCCATGGCTTGTTTAGTAGGTTGTTTGTACTGTTTAGTGAGCCCAAGAGCTATATGCTGACTAGCGGGCTGGAGACCAAACAGAGGAGGTGGTCTCTGAGTTTGCCCTACCGTCACCCGTTGGACGAAAGGAGCACTGAACTGTGTTTCTTTCCTCTCCTTAACCACCAGTTTTCAAAACCCTTATAGGAACTTTAAATCATTGTCCTTTTTACCAGCCTTTTGCTGGAACTCATCCTTGGCGCACGTGAGAGCTAGGGTGTGAACATGGGACCTCACAGGTACATAGACAAATGAAGAGATCATGTAAAACCTGTTTCCTTAAGAAAACAGCCTGAACACCCTCTTCAATAACGGCTTGTTACACAGATATCTCCTTCAGAGAGCTGGACATGAGTACTTTAATGCTGAAAGCATATTGGTTTATTAGCAGGTACAAGTAAAAGTGATTGGTCCTGAGAATATCGTAGATGGTGACAGAACCTTAATCCTGGGACTTATCTGGATCATTATACTTCGATTTCAGATTTCATCTATCAAACTTGATAAGGTAAAACCGTGTCTTTGTCTTTTTGCCCGATTAGCATATTTCAGAGACTTTGCAGAGTTTCAGGCCAACAAGGACCATTTTGATGATGTTTCCCACCCGTTTTGGTCATGCAGATCATATAATATTACCCAGTTACTCAGCCAGCAATTTTTAAAAGCAATTGATTACATTTTACAGTTTCTCAAAGAGACAGAAAGCTAACTTGGAGATAGAATATTCATGTTCGTCATTCTCTTCCACAAACTTTTAACTAAGCTTTTGACTTTTTGAAATAATTTCTCTGATGACAATTCTCCCTAGATATGAATTGCGCACTGCTCCTTTGCTCTTTCTCTGAAGAAAAGTATTCTTTTTTAAATTATTTAACATGTACTCTAAGTACGTGAAAGGTAAGATCCTATGTATGTATTATGAAATCAAAGTTAATGATTTCTAACATTAGACCTGCATATGTTATATTTTGTTTCTGAGTTCTAGTTCATAGCTAAGGAAGCAAATAAACTGAGCATTGCTTTCCACTTGATTTCTATAAACCTTGCAGAAGAGAAGCATTTAACACCTGCATTTCACATTATAATTTCTGAGTTCGTTCAATTTACTTTGATAGAAACTTCTACTTTCATGTTAAATCATTCTACCTTCATGGCAGATACAGTCTGCAAGTCATGACTTTGAGGGGATTTGTGAATAGGGCAGAAGTAATACAAAGTAATCTTAGGGAACATAAGTGTAAACCCACTGATGCTACTTCCATATATTCTTCACACTGTTATTTTCTTTTCCCTCCTCTCTTCACAGGAAGAGTTTGGAGGCAGAGCTGATGTTCTATTTGCCAACGAAGCCTTACTACTCTGGTGTCAGCATAAAACTGCCAGCTATTCCAATGTGAATGTGAAGGATTTCTCCAAAAGCTGGAGTGATGGGCTGGCCTTCAATGCACTCATACATGCTCACAGGTAAGATCTGATGGATCAGTTCAGGAGGAGTTGCTCATTGCTGTTTCTAGCCCTGACATAAGTTGTTCCAGGGTCTGAATTACAAGTATTTCTCAAGAAACTGTCAAATCCTCTCTGTGCCCTTTCTCACTGAAAACACGCCTTTCTTAAAAGGATATTCTCTCTCTGAGAAAAGGACTAAAAGCTCCTGTTTGGTAGTTCCTTTTGTTGGGCATAAAATCGAATTCCCAAGGGAATATCACACATCTGAACAATGCTTCCCATTATTTGGTCTTTTTGCCTCTAGACAGAGCCGCTCAATCATGTTCCCATTACTCATTTTCAAAAGTTACAATTTTAGAGACTAGTTTTACTGCATGAACTTTGTGAGCAAGTATACCTTCTGCTTCAATTGTAAAACAGTAAGCAACCCCTCAGTCTCTCTCTTTAACCCTTTGAAAAAAAAAAAAAAATGTAGAAAACAGCCCAAATCAGGCGAGAGAAACCACCTGGAAGAACCTTGAACATTTCTTCTTCCATTAACAGTTCTGCTACATCTTCTGGTGGGATACCATGGTGGGGTCCTGTAACTTCCCCAACTAGGAGTCACCTCCCTTTTCAGAACTGCCTTTCTAGTGGGCTTTGGTTTTCACCCATCAGTGAAGAGGAGAAATAAGTGAAGGGCAGAGATTTGCTGAGAGTGGTACTTCAGTTTCATAAGGGACAATTTTCTTCCTGTTATGTAAGCAAGGGGTGATGTTCTTGAATGAAGCTCAGGGTCAGACACAGTAATTTCAGCGTTAATGTCACATTCCTTAGTCTAATAAACAGTTTATGGTTTATAATCTGAAAGAACTTATGACAAACATAAATCTTTCTTCTCCTCCACACCCTGTTCTTCTCCTTGCCCAGGCCTGATCTTATCCATTATAGCTCACTGCGGCAGGACCAGCCCATCAAAAACCTGAACAATGCTTTTGATGTTGCTGAGAAAGAGCTAGGAATCGGCAAACTGCTTGATGCTGAAGATGTGGCAGTACCCTACCCAGATGAGAGATCCATCATGACTTACGTGTCACTCTATTACCACTACTTCTCCAGACTGAAACAAGGCCAAACAATACAAAAGCGACTTGCCAAAGTAAGTGCACTGCTGTCTTCAGGAGTTAAAAGTTAAATACGTAAAGCTAAATTTATGTTGGAATGGGGTTTATTAGTGCAAGCTCAACTTCAGGATCATTTGAACTGAATCAAATGGCACAGCCATTTGAAAGACCTTTTATCATCACTTGAACCTTGAGAAGTATCTGTAGACTCTCTGATCTCTAAAGGAGATTGCATTTATCTCACTGAAAATGAATGCCTCTTTGACCTCACAGTTTGTGTTTGAGAACTGATGTGGCTCCAAGGCAGCTTCAGTCACACAGATCTCATTAATCTTGGGAGGATTACTGCTGGGCAAAAATGACCTAGTCAAAATTTTTCCGATTTAATAGGAAAGATGATACCTGTAAGACTACTTTGGATTTTTATTTCCTGTGCAAATCATCATCTTTTCTTTCTGACTCCTTAGGTACAAATTGGAAAACCAAAACAAAACATAAAAAATGAGGGAATGCAAATGAATAGGAAACACTCCTAGAGGCAAAAAACCAAAAAACAACAAAACCTAAACCAAAACAAAAACCACAAAGCTATTTTTTTAACCAATTTCCACATACATTTTGTGTCACATACAATCATGAATTATATTAAAAGCTACTTGCATCCTGTTGATGGAAAACTGGGAATTTTGTGGTAGCCCCACTGAAGAATATTTTCCTTAGAATTTTGTTTCTACCTTCAGAATAATCTATTGTGGTTTTCTCAGAAATACAGAACAAATAGCCTGCAGAGGGAGAATATATTGCTTAATGGGAGCCACCAAAATCCAAACTAAGACTTCCCTGGTGGTGACAAGGTCAAAAGCTTTCGCAAAGCAGGGTTTGCTCAGCTAACAAAGTGGTCTGGGACAAGGAGATGATGATCCCAAAACATGTATCAGTAACAGTGATGTTCTCTGACGAGAAGCATTACATGAGAGCAGGACTTGGAATTTGGCCAAAGACTGGGCATCAGTGAGGAGAGTGGGATTTGACTGGCCTACACATGAGTCTCTGGATTTTGGCCATGAGACATTATCTTTCTTCTGATAAACCTGAAATAGTCCTTGAGTCACCAAGCATGTGGAACTATATAGAGGAACTATAAGGATTAAATTCCTGCTTTTCCCTCTCTCTTTCCACTTAGCTGCTTCTTTTTCTCTCTTCGCCTCCTTCCCTATTTTTAGCCTACTTCTAATATTATGTTCCTGTCTTCCTGCATTTCTGACACACACAAACATTCAGAAGGAGAATGAAACAGATGTTAATCTCTTCATGTCCTTAGTCCCCTCAAATAGGCAGCTCTGAATTTACTAATAGGATTGGGGAGGGAAGCCTGGATGTGTCAAGGAAGCCTTTGAACTCAGACTAAGTGTGTGACCAGCATGGCAGAGAGAATCGGCTGGGGGAGATAAATCGCCTTTCCCCCTCCCATGTGAGGTGACCATGCATTTGCTAGGATCTTTCAGCGAGAACTGGGTACGATCGCAGAAAATACAGAAAGGAGCCCTGATGTCACGGGCTGCTTTCCCTGCAGTAAAGGTTGGTGCTGCTTTACTCCTCTTCCAACACTGCGACGCTTATTCATTGCCAAGTGTGCTTTCTGGTAGGTAAAAGCAGATTACCACTTGCAGGGACTGCGTCTTTGCTCAGTGCCATCTCCCTTACTAATCTGCCTGGCTGGAGCAGGCGGGCTCAGGGGAATGACAGAGCCAGACAACGTTGTTCAGCGTTAAACCTGACAACTGCAGGAGGGCTACTAAGTTAGGGTGAGGAAAAAATATAAAGTAAAAAGACAAAGATGGGGAGAAAATGTAAAATTTTAAGAAAGGGTGATTTCATTCTAACACTTTTTAGTTCATTACAGATTTCATTCTAAACGTTTGCTCCAGTGTTTACCTGAAATTGAAATAGTCAGGTCAGACCACAAATGAAACAAATAAATGTCCTGGACTTGGAAAATTAGTATTGAATCAGAATTAACATCCTCATCAAACCTCTGTTTGGCTATGAGATGTTCTCTAATAATTTATATAAAGAAAACCAGCTCCAACGGAAGAGGTTCAGAAGGGGCTGTTTGACCACAGTCTGCTGTGGGCATGTGAGAGAACTCGGATCATACCAGATGGTCTCCTACAGCCTAAGGTGGTGAAGCTAAGAGGGTGTAATTGCATATTAGATGGGATAGAATGGTTTTGTTTTCAGGAATGAGAATGGGGAATGTTCTGAAACAAAATATCTGAACCCTCAGTATGGGATTCTTGTTTTCTAGTCAACCTGCATAGGAACTGCTGGCAGCCTCCACATGCACGCTGTTTATTCCAAAATAAACCTTTTCTTAAATAAAAATTGAAATGAGACATTAAATAATATTTATTTATCTGTGTTTATAGAAGGTTATTCTAGGATTTCATCTGGCCTCAGATGTGACAGCTATCACCACATTGATATAAAAATGTGATGGCTGTGGCAACCTGCTTGTTAAATACTATCTTCCTGACACATATTCAAGTATTTGAAGCTTGGTTTATGAAGATGTTGCTTTCTCTTCACTCACCTTGCTTCATTCTCCTTCTTATGTGGCTTGTAACTTCATATCCCCATCACAGATCGTGTTCTTCCTGAAGGAAATAGATGATTTGAAGCTTCTATATGAGCAGATGGTCTCTGACCTCCTGAAATGGATTAAACAGAAGGTGATGGAACTGGACGACCGTCATTTCCCCAACTCTCTTCAGGAAATGTGGCTGCTCATGGCCAACTTCAAGACCTTCCGCACTGTGGAGAAACCCCCCAAATATCAAGAGAAGGGCATGATTGAAGCTCATCTATTCAACATCAGGACCAAGCAGAGAGCAAACAACCAACGACCATACTTGCCCCCAGAGGGGAGGACGCTGCAGGATGTAGAAAAGCACTGGGTTATCCTGGAAAAGGCAGAGCATAACCGGGGAAAAGCACTGCAGAAGGAGATGCTGAGGCTAGAAAGGCTGGAACAGCTAGCCCAGAGGTTCCTGAAGAAGGCAGCTCTGCGTGAGTCCTACTTGGAAGACATGAGGAAAGTGATTGGGAAGCAGGACTTCTGGCCAGAGAGCGCAGACAGGATGGAGGCTGCCAGTAAGAAGCTGGAAGCCATTGTGGCTGATGTACTCCCCAGGAGGGAACGCTTCACAGCTTTGGACGAAATGGCCACAGTCATCAGCCAGGAGAACTACCACGGCAAAGATCAAATTGTGAAGAGGTGAGTGACGGTTGTGGGATGGTGTAATGGTGGAGGTTGAAATTAGGTGAAATTCTGTGGTGTGGTGGAAGAAAATTAATTGTAGCTATGAATCATAGCTCTGCTCCTTATGATTAGAACTGACAGGAATTTCTTCTACCTGTGAACAGTTTCAGCAGATAAGACAAATTCTTTCTTGTCTTTAACATTTTTATTTTTTTATTGAATGATCAAACATTCAGACTGGTTTCTGGTGAAAAATAGCTTTAAGATCTTTTCATTATATATGAAAATACTTGGTCTGCCAAAAATCCTATCTTCCATCAAAAATGCTTAGAGGGATACTTTTTTTCCCTGAATCAACAATTTCTTTTTCAAAGTGTAGTATGGGGAGATACAGATCAGTTAAGGCACAAAGTCTTCTCAGATTGACTCCAGTGTGGGGCAAATCTTGAGAAATTACAGCTTCTCTGATTATCAGTATAGCCTGATTTGGGAATGGCTAAGAATGTCATACAAATAACTTCTTTCATGGTATTTCAATGCTTTTCTAAGTTCAGACCAAATCAGAAGCCTGTGTGAAAATTAAGAAAAACAGTTATAAAAAAGTAAGCCAAAATCTTTATGAGATCAGGTTGTGACTCCTGATATGGTTTAGTTTGATTTTTCAGTTTAAGCAGCCATTTAAAGACCACTTCTTTTTTCCAAACCTTTCCATTGCATCAGATGAAAGCAATGTAGGATGTCAGGTGTGAGGATCCGTAAAAAGCAATGTCTAAACTTAAAAAGTCAATGGCAGTTGATGTCCTAGTCAAAATTCCTTCCTGTGATCACACTGATTGGATAACAACATTGCTTCGACCTGCTTTGTGATCACGGCCTGTCCTTTTGCGCTAGTGGTAAGAGTTGTGCGTGTGTTCATTTAGCTCCTCTAAAGCTGCAAGCACTGAGAATGTCCCAGAGCTGCCCAAAGTCTTTGGTCCAAACTGGTCATTTCTTTCATTTCCTTTGTAGGCAAAACAGCATTTCAAAGCAATGGCAGGAACTTCTGGATCAGCTACAGAGACGACAACACTCCCTGGGTATAATGCAGGAAATTCTGGGCCTCCTGAGGGACACTGATGCTATCACAGAGGAGCTGAAAGAGCTGCAGGTACTGAGCCCTCTCCACTGACACACGGCTTGCACTGCTACCACTGCCTGTCCCTAAAAAAGCCTCCATGTTCCATGGGCTGTCTTTTGCCAACAGAAGATAAGTCTGTCAGCTATAGAAAAAATACACCATTTTTACTTAGATGCCTAACTGTGCATTGCAAGTAACTCCATGAGAAAAAACAGGCTTCACTACAGGGGCTCTCCCTTTTCAGAAAGCCAGATACGGTATTACAGGAAGTGCACTACGGGTTTAAGTTATGTAGCAAAATAAAAATGGGAAATAATCTGACCTAAATTTAGAAGTGTAAAAGCAAAAGTGGAGTAAAACAGTCTCCTGTTGCCATTCCATGTAATTCTTCTGAATTACCTTCTGGAAGTACCTCCAGTAATTATGCAGGTGGGGACTAGTTCAGGCATATGCCTGGGCGTATGCCTGGCTTTCAGGTATCTAAGCTTGTGAGAGAGGAAAGTTCCACTATAAATGCACAGAGATGGCTCTTAACAAGAATTTTCAAGTGTTACCCAGAGCGTCAGAGCCCAAAGTCTTCTTTTATAGCATAGGAAATAACTGGTTTCATATTGATTTTGTAATGGCAGGAAGTATATATACATCCTGCCATATATACAAAGTATATTTGCTGTTTAATGTTTTCACCAACAACTTAGC
>KL255037.1:0-12620 GCA_000699545.1 Podiceps cristatus
GGAGACCTGACTGCCGCCTGCCAGTGCCTGAAGGGGTCCTGTAAGACAGATGGGTACAGACCTTTTACCCAGGCCTGTAACGATAGGACTAGGGGTAATGGTTTAAACTACAAGAGGGGAGATTCAGACTAGGTACAAGGAAGCTTTTTACAAGGTGGGTGGTGAAGCACTGGCACAGGTTGCCCAGAGAAGTGGTAGAAGCCCCATCCCTGGAAGCATTTAAGGCCAATTTGGATGTGGCTCTGGGCAACCTGATCTAGTTGCAGATGGCCCTGCTCATTGCAGAGGGGGTTGGACTAGATGGGCTTTAGCCCGGATTATTCTATGATTCAATGAGCCTATCTATGATCCATGGTGAACGGATGGTTATTAGTGTCCTATTAGAGGGTTTCTTTAGCTCACTAACAGAGACATTGAGACTCTAGGCAATATAGAAATCAAAAAAATCATCTTTTTCAAAGGAGGTTCACATCTGGCAACAGAAAGAGTACTGCCCAACACGGGCACTCCCAGGCAGATCAGGACACCCAGCTGCTCTTCAGAGCAGTTACCAGCCAACACCAAAGGTTATCCTTGCAGTTGCTCACTGCCTTCTTGTAGAGATCTGTAACAGAAATGCTAAGATTTGTAGAAAGACTTACAAATGGAAACAGAGGCATGTGAATGCATTGGGAGAAACAACAGGAAATGGTAAAAGAAAGAACCTCCGTTAATTGATGGCAAATGCAGTCAGTCAAGTAACAAGATGACCAGACAGAACAAATAGAAGCCCCAAAGATAAGGTGGTGAGATGAGGAACAGAACTGAAGCCATAAAATACCCAGACAAGGAAAACAACTTTGCTTAAGACAAAACAAGACAAGACACTCAGTCAAACGATCTCTTCATTACTAAAGGGTCACTGGCAGTGGGAGCCTGTCCAGAAAGCAGTTTGTCATCATCGTTTAGGGAAAACCCAGGAGATGTGATAAGGACTCAACAGCCAGCATCCTTTGTCCTCTCTATAACCACAAGAAATCCTGTCCTGACTAGATAGATACAAGTATCGGTGTGCTAAGTATGACAGAATGAGGATGAGTGAAATTAGTTTTGTTTAAAATTAGAATCACCTTTTCCTTCTATACAGTCTTGCACTGAGTTTTATTATATTCATTTTTTATACTTTCAAGCAAACTGCCTAAGACTGCAGAAAATACGTCTCTTACATGAATATGTTCAAATCTCATCACAATTTTTCTGTTGAAGCCCTATTTATTAGAAGTAATTCTGACCAAAGAGTTGAAGCCACAACAATATTTCAATATCAGTCTCAGAAACCATACTTTTTGATACCAAAGCTGAACAATTCCTGAAGAGCAAATAAGATATGCAAAGAGGCAGTTTTGCATTACAGAATCATATTAATGCAGAAACAGTTTGTCCTCTACGTAAAAGGGCAATAGTTAGGTCTGTGTGTAATTAAGATAATGATTTCTTGGCTTCAGAAGCATTATTAACTAGGCCATTTTTAAAAATTCACTGTAATTGTTCTGCAGCTCAAGGATTAACATATTATCAGGCAATTTGTGGGCATGCCTGGTCTCTGGAAAAAAATGCCTCTATGAAATTCACTTTTCAATTTATTTAATAAATAATTTAAAATTTGGCTCATGTGGAGAACAGCCCATGTTTGATCCCTGACTCATACAGCATGTAAGGAGTCTGTCCCTCTCACTCAATGTGCAGCGTCAAGGGCGAGCGCAGCACAGAGACCCGAGCAGCTCCCTCCTGCTCAGTGCAGCCACAGCACCCGGGAGCGGCTCGAATGGCCACGGCACTGTCACAGCCCTCAGCATCCGAGCAGAGCAAGGCTCTGGGACACAGTCCACAGGGAGCTAGCTCCAGTAATGGGTTGAAGTGTGCAGTGTTTCAATAAAGGGTGTGATGAAGGGGCGTGGTAGTCCTTCAGAAATGTCTGGAGCAGCAGTTGACCCCAAAACTTTTGAACCTGCTTGTAGCAAACTCTCGGCCGACACTAAGGGTGCAAGCACTCTTCCCCCTGTTCTTGTGAATACTATGGAGGCCTGCTTGTGCTGGACACAAGGTTTCTCCTTCCAATTTTTGAAGATTGCCTCTTCCTGCCCATGGCAACACCTGAGTTTGATAGGGCAGTGCTGTGGTGAGAGTGGTCCCACTTTTCATTAAGGCAGATCAACGCAGGGATATTTCGTTGCTTACCAGTAACCCTGAAATCAGCCTTAGCACCAATAAAAGAGAAGAACCTGTATAACAGTATCTCTCTGCATTTGTCCCCCCAAGAGGTGGTTAAAATATCTGTGTGGCTTCATGGCTGGGATCACTCCTTATATTAAAACCCCACCTTAGTTCTAGTTTCATTGAAAATCATCCAAGGCAGGAACACCTACAGCTTTGTCAATGCAAATGCTGTTAATTCTGTTCCTATTCAGTCCTCCACAGGATTTCCTTTGCAATGTAACTCAACCAGGACACCAGCCTGAACACTTCTGAAAGGTAACTGATGGCCCCCACCTAATGCTGACATCCATCACTCAGCTAAGTATAGAGGAAGTTAAAACATGTGGTTCCTTACTGCATTTTGATCAGGACTAGACACAAAAGTACCCAAACAATTTGGAGTACAATGCCCACAGTACCAACTCCCCTAGGCAAACAGCCAACTCAGAACATCTGCCCATGACTGAACAGATGCATTGTATCCCAAAAGCACCAACAAAAAGCCATTGCACCTACCTCTCTGCCCATCGCCCATCAGCACAGCCCCCTCATTTCTCCCACCACCCTTCTGCACCTGTCTTATCCAATGCAAGTGAGCACTACTCAGAAATCCTCCCTAGATATTGCCTGGTGGAGGGAGAGATTTCAATCAGCATCATCCCTCTGGACAGGATGCATATTTGTTAAGTCTGTCTTGCCTAAATGATTGATACTGACTTCAGAATACAATTTCCTTTGGGTTCTTTTTCTGTTTTGTTTCCCTTTTGCAGGCAGGACGTGGGGACAGAGATTATAGCATCCTCCAGGGATGGCTGGATGGATCTCCTCTGCACATCAGTCTCCTCCTGATGGTCCACCCCCCACACTGAAGGGCTCTAGCTACGATATTAACAAAGCCCCAAAGCCATCTCAGAGGAATGTTGTGCAAACCAAAGTTACATGAGTAAGCAGCTACTGGCTTTATTTTCAAGGCTAATCACAGCAAGGCTCAAAACTTCCTATTCTTAGCTCAATTTCTTACAAAAACACAATGTCTGTGTCCTGCTGTCTGCTTGCCCCTCCTCCCAAACAACTTTCGACCTCACCGGCAATTTCACCCAAAGCTGCTGCATGCAGGACTTGGCAATATTAAGGTCTTACACATTCTATAAAAAGAGGAATCAGGGGTTATTGCGTGGAGGTGGGATCACCGAGCTGTGGGACAGCATGGGGGTGATCAGAGGAAGGAAGGATTACAGTCGATAGTGAGGAACTGAATATAGGAGGGCAAGGAGAAAGTGGGTCTGGGGAAAGGATCTGGGCTGTAATTGTGGAAGGGAAAAGGCTGCAGGACACCAATCCATAGGAAACAAAGCTTCATTGCCTCACTGCTCACAGGATAACAGGCCTAAAAAAGGAAGAGATTTTTCCTGCCATTTCCCCATAGCCATGAGGACAGATGATCAATGCCTTTTAACTTCTGCTCTGATCATAGTTAGTGCCTCACTTGCACAGCTGCAATCTGCAAAGCATTCTGGGATGCAGTTTGCATGAAAAACGTTTCAGCAAAATAAGGTCTTAATTGGGTCTGTGCAGAGAGCTCCCTGTGACCCTCTGTGGCTCTGCGCTGGCCTCAGGCTCACCCCAGGGATGCGAGGGTAGGACCAGGCTCTGAAGTTGTACTTTGTTGCTGCCTGAGCAAACAGTTAAGATGATGAACCTGAAAGACAAGCATGGGTCAGGGGATGTAAAACAAGGGACAAAGAAACAATTCTTACCTTATAAATCCTTCCCTCTTCAGTACCAACGAGAAACAAATAGTCTATCTTTTTGTGAAAATCAAACGATATCCCACAGCCTGTTAACAGAAGAAAGGTCTGTCAGACAGAGAATTGGTTCATCTGACCAGCTCACACTCCCTGCCTCTGGTAGACACACACTGCCAGCATTTTCAGAAGTGATTTATTAGCCAGAAGCTACCAAAAGAAATCAGAGCCACCCCTTCTGCAAACACTTTCCATGCTGTGCCTGTCCCCAGGACTTGCAATTTGAAAAGCCAACACAGAGAAAGGGAAAAGAGAACTGGAAGGAAACTGGAAGAACAGATTGGCCTGGGGTTTAACTTTGGTAAGTGTTTAAATTGTGTGGTGAAAATGTACGAGTCATGAGGACCAGGCCTGCCTCCTATTGGGGAAGAACAGATCTTTTTCTGTTTGTTTAGTATTCAGAAAAATAGAAATGGTTTCCAACACATAAAAGGGCCCAGAGAGGAAACACCACCTCATAGTTCCCTGTGCCCTTCTCATCCTTAGCTCAGAAACCATTTAGCAGGGTCACTTCAGTAAAGCCAATAGAAAAGGATGTGATTTGGGAAGAAATCTTCCACTGAACACAGACAGGTCCTCATGACTTCAAAATCCCTGAACTGAGCAACATCATGACTTGTGCTTAAAATAGGTGTCAACCACAACAGGACATGACTCTCTTTCTGCTCCCGAGGCAGATGAAACATCATCCAAGAAAGCCAACTCACACATTGGTTAAAGAAAATTTCAGCAGGGTCCTTGAGCAGAAGATGGGATGTCTGCTGAGTGCCAGAGCAACTTGGGTCTGTTGACCACCAGGGTCACCCACAGCAATCATCAGAGGAGGAACAAGAACAAGCAGACAAGGCTCAAAAACACATAGTCACAGAGAATTTTCTGCAAAGGCAGCTGTCTCAAACGTTATGTCTTAAACGTTAACAAAATTTAGTCCTCAAAGGAATTGTTAAGGTTGTTTCAACCCTGCAATACTGTCTACATTTTTAACATTTAAATAGATCATTAAATATTCAAGACAAGTCTTTGAAAATCCATTTCCCCATAAAACTAACAAATAATCCCAAAGCCCCTGGGAGTTCTGCAGTGTACTGCTTTAGCTAGTCTCTTGCAACTTATGTCACAATGCAAACCCTCTCATAAACAAATTCTTCAGTAGTTACTAGCCTAGAAACACAGCAACCCTTAAATGCAGAGCAAGTGCATTGTCCAAACCCAAGCCACAGCTCCACAGCCAAAAGCAGGTGCCATGTGACGATCAGGGGATTTCTCAAGGCTCCCTGTGTAGTTCAGGACCTCCAGAGCTGACTCATCCCATCGTATCGCAAACACAGGATGGTCAGGATGAGGGGATTCAGCCTAGAAAGACTGCATGGCTCCCACCTTGTATGGAGGGAGCCTGTCATAGTATCTCAGAATAGATGCTGTGCTCTCTAAAAGAGAGCCAAAACCAGATGAGGTACATCCCACCACTGGCTGGATGAGCTGTGCACATGGGAGAGGGCACAGGTTGCTTTTCATCTTGATTTGGCCAGTCCAGATCCATGTCTGGTAGGAAGAACAAAGCTGACTTAGTTTTGACAAATACAGGTAATGCCAGTGCCTTGTCCACATTGGGATATCCCAGTAAAATTGTCTGAATTAATGTTCAGCTTTTTCTTCAAGTAAGGACAAGATGTAACCAGCAAACCTTGACTCAATTAGTGGCCATTGCTCCAGATAGACTTTGCCATACTACATGATGAAAGCAAAGAGGTGTAACCCTTCTTCACCTCCTTCCCATCTCAACACTCCACTTCCAAATTTATTTCCCCAGAATGACTGATTAGAGGCTTTGTGTCAGTAATTAATCAGCATGGCAAGGACTTGGGCTCCTACCAAGTGTTTGCAGCTGCAGCCTCTCTGGCCCCTGCATCGTTGTTTCCTCTACTGACAGCTTGATGACATCTGTATGAACCAGCTCATTCTGCAGGCAGAGGAGATTCCACATGAATAACAGGCTTTACAGCAACAATACAGAGACATTCAGTACTTTGAAATGGCAAATTTTATGGAGGAATTTTAAAAAGCTGTCCAAAAGTTGCTTAATGTTTCATGCTCGCAGTTGGCAACTTGCTAATGTGCTGTTTTACATAAAACCTCCAGGAGACTGGTGCTTTGGTGCACTGGTACTGAGAGCCACTGGTACATCACCCAGGCACGTGCAGCTGACCTGGCAAACTTTGGGGGTTGTGGTCAACATTATTGAGTGGAGGTGGACACTGCCAGCTTAAATCATTGTGTTAAGTGAAATCACCCTGGGTGGTTTAGGATGGGTATTACATGTTATCATGGAGCTAACTAAAACCCACACTAATGGATAGTAACTTACCACTTTGCCAGTCTTTGCCTCTTACCATCTGCCTGTTATCCTCAGAGCAGCCTCAGTTCCCAATACTCACAACCTCACAGGCTCTGAGATTCAAACAACATCTAGCAAGCAGCTTCCCCCAAGGGAAATGTGCCCAGTGTTGCTCTTATCAGCAGAGTGCTAAAGATCCCTCATCACAGGTATTGTATGAACACAGGGCAAAAAGGCTGTGTCCCAAAGAGTTTACAGCTGAGGTGGGAGACAGAAGGCAGATGAAAATAGACACAATGTGGGTGAGCACAAGGTAACAACGAGAGGGCAAAGATCCATTCTTAGACAACCTTTGGGAATTGAAATACCACTGCAGAATGGAGTAGGTTGTGAATATAAGAATACCCTGGGGCTGATAAAAAGAACAAAGAACTAAAGATTAAATTAGTGAGCAGTGTGGGCTGAGGACTGGATGTTTTCATGAATCTGCAGATTTCCCACTGGAGTACTGTGAGAACAAAACATAACTTCTTAGCTCAATGAATCAAGCTTTAGTTGGAGCTTCTCTAACCCTAGAGTAGGATGCAGGTGGAAAAAGATTCTGCCTGGCAAAGTCAATCCCAGGGAACTGCATGTTAGGGAAGGTGGGAGAAGACCTTGTGAGCATCTCTTCAGTACTGCAATTCAAAGGGGACAGCATTTTTATCATATTTTGGGGGTAAAAATTTACAGAAGGCTCAAGAAAGGTCAAAACCCATAAAAAACCGTACTTCCTCCTCACTAATTTGTACTGCTGCACATCCACGTGTCTCAATCTATTGATGGCAGTAACTGTTCTCTGAGAGCAGCAAGGAGGAGGACAGATTCCTGCAGTCTGCAGAGTCCTACCTTCTGCTAGTGACTCTTCTCACAGCACGTGGGTTACATCAAGTCATATTCAGTGGGTAAGTGCAGGAGTGATACTAAGAAAGAGGCCATATATGATAGTATATGTGTGCAAGAGTTCGAAAGAGTAGAGTCCAGAGCATCCAGGAATATGTTCCACATGCCACTTGCTGACCACCCAAACAGGAGTGCTGGGAGTGCAGTCAGGACATGCTGAGCAGGCACTTGCCTCTGCTCGGGTTCCCAGGTCTGCCTGCTCTCCAGAGAGCATCTGCTGTGTCCAAGCCATGGCTGGTGGCCACATGAGTCTGATCTGAAGAGCAGCTTTGGAGCTGCCTGCAGCTGGTCATGTTGATATACCCGGTGTGTCTAACAGAGGGCAGACACATGATCTGGGCAGGCCCAGAGATGTGCTAGCACGCTTATTCTCTGTTCTGGTAGAAAGCCAAACCACACGAGACCTTCCCTCTAAGCACACACCTTTCTGCAGCTTTTCTCTGAAGATGCCTCTCCACACCTCCACCTGGCCAAGGCCTCTGTGAACACCTTCTGCAGTTTCTCATCTTCACGAAGGGTCTTACTTGTGCAGGCCTCCCTGTTGTGCTGTTTTTATTTTGTACCCAGCTTTGCAGTCTGGAAAATGCTTCTGTTCCTGGGGCTGTTTGTTGCCAGAGCCACTCACATATTCCTCTGGGTAAACAGACAGTGTGGCCTTCTAGGAACACCAAACAATAATATGTTGCTTCTGCCTAACAATTGTAAAGCACTTTGTAAGCATTAGTGAATTAGGCCTTGCAGCTGCCTGTTTCCCTTTAGTTATTATTAGCTGCAAGTGATGAAGGAGGCCCAGTGCTGTTCAGTAATTTAGCTCTAGGTCATGTAGGAAGGGTGAACTGTGGCTGCTAATCAAATCTGGGATTGCTGAGGATCAGCCTGAGAAGCTGTGCCAGGCTGTATCCCAACCCATTCTTTGACACGGCTCCAACAGACGTTTTGATAGGCAACGTCAGCATCCAAGGTCACAGAGTAGAGTCATCCAGCTGCAGAAGTCTTGCATCCTTCTTTGCTGTTTTCACCTTCATGATGACCCAAAACCAAGCCTACGCACACACAGCTCATATACTGTCTCATAAAGTTTGTCCAAAGTGGTTGTACCCATTTCTAACAGAGACAACCACCATGGTCAAGCACATCAACTGTCCCTGGCTAACATTTGACAATTCTTCTATCCAAATTTTGACCACGGCTTGCTAAATATCCAGCTGGAATTAAGAATGAATTTATTCACTTTCTGCTCTCAGCTTTGGAAGTGTCAAACAGCTATCAGTGTTTGAAGAAGCTTTACTTCTGGATAGTCCTGTCAAAAAGATTAACGAAGCTCTATTTCATTTATTCCCTATTTGCACTATGGATTTGCAGAATAGAAGACCTCTGGAGTCTCTTCAATTTTATTCTAAATAAAACCCGGAGATAGCTCTTTTGTAAAACTGGATTTCAAGCAGATTGTCCATTTCTCCTTGCTGGGTACAAAACCACAGGTTGTAACAGAACACCCCTTTCTGTTTCTTGCTTTCCCTGTTGAATCCCCATCCAAAAAAGAGAGACCAGGCAGCACGTAAAACTTTGCTCTTTTCTACCCCTGCCTGCTAAGTACATACCAGCTCTGGCAATTTCAGAGGAAACTTCACCTCGAAAAAACCTTAAAACGATGCTTTTCACATGGGTATGGCCAAGTTTATAACAGAAGTGCAAGGAATAAGTAGAAATGACATTATGCTAAGCAGATGCAGGTCTTAGAAGTCACACCAAGGTTGCTTAAGCAGGTATACCTACATGCTTAAGGGACAGAAAAAAAAAACAGCTTACTATGTAGGAATACAGTTAAGCACAGGTGAATCACAGAAATGTTGCAAAAGACCCTCTACCAGGTGAGTTGCCATCAGACTTCATCTGCAGACTCTTAGGTTGTCTCAATTGTGTCATCTCTCTGACATAAGAGGCTTAACCCAGTGTTTCTTCCCTCCTAAGTGGGCACATGCTGTTACTGGGGCTCAACTGATAGGCATAACTTGCCAGGTCACCTCAACGGGATGTGTTTAGCTGTAGGCATGTATTACCCACTTCAGCGTATATCTTTTGGGCATTTCTATGCAGGGGATAAAATAGGAGCTGAGTGCTGGGACAATGTTAGCCTCTTCCTGTCTAGGGAGCCCTGAGAGGTCTTTTGGGAGAAGGACTTGGGACACAGTTACAGGAGGGATTTTTGTATCTGAAGCTGCATGTATGAACCCAGAGGAGTTTATAAAATAACTTAATAATCAATGCCATCTGCATGCATCTATCGTGTTCATTAGAAGAGGCTCCAGCTCCTGAAGTGAACACGAGACTAAGATTTGCATATGTTAGACATGAATCCCTACCCATGGCAGCAAGGCCTGAAATTTTCAGAACAGGCAAGTCTTGAATAGCTTGGTGTAACAGGTTGAAAAAATGAGCATCCAAGGATGTAAAGAAATTTCTTTACTTGCTGGGGAATAATGAGACAGCTGCTTCAACCACATATTTAGGGAAATTCAATTGTTTTTAAAGTCAAAGACTTTGAAGTCTTCGAAATGTAAAATCAAATAGGCAACAGAAAAACCCACACATTGAGATTCAGAGACATAAATCTAAGTGTCATTTAGGGACATTAAGCTAAGTTTCCATTAATGCACATACTCCAAAAGAAAAAGTGATCAAAGGTAGGACATGCAAATGAGTTAACAGAGGTTGTCTTGGGTGTGAGCTTGCAATGTCATGGCAGGGGGAAACCCTCTGCCTGTGTGACTGCAAATGTGAGCTTCCTCTCTGCTACTCTGGCCACATGGGGTAAAATTGGCATCTTCACTCTCCCATTCTGAATTGCAATTTGTAAGAGAGCATTTTGGAGGTGAGAATCTTGAAGCTGGGGAAGAAAGCAGATTGTTCTGCTCTGTCTCTGGGTGACCCTCCCGGGACAAGGAAAGTTTCAGAGCAAGGACCAGTCTTGAATTCCTGCAGCTGCAGAGCAGGAAAATGATCTCTTGTACTCAGGTCTATGGGGTGCTACAGGGCCATGCAGGATGAAAGTCAGGTTCTGAGGAAGGAGCAGGCTGGTTCTGCTCATTTCAGAGTTTAACATGGAGTCCCAGACACAGGTGGGACTGCACCTGAAATCTTTTGCTGCCATTTCTTTTCAAACCTGGCTCATTATAAATAAAAACAAAACTAATGTATCATGGAACTTTGGAGGCAATTGGTTATAAATTTGGCTGGGAAAAGAAATTCCCACCTACTGTTTACCTTAACTAAAGTCCACGAAACAATCCGTCCATCTGAAGAGACAGAGAAGAAGTTCAAATTGTTGTCCATGTCATCCTTCTGCCACTTGACCTTAAAACAAGAAAGTGCCAGTCAGCACAGGGCACTCAACATTAGCAGGACAGAGTCACATGGTCTCAGCAGGGTCTTCTGAAATCCTTCTAAAAGAGCAGCTGTTTCCCTCCCCAGAGGCCTGATGCTGGTGCATGGTACATATGAATGCACTTACCTCCACAAGCAGTTTCAGAAATTCCCCCAGCACCTCCATCACTCACTTCCCTGCAGGATGCTCCAGGGAAGGAGCGAAGTCCCACATGTGGGGACTCTGCACCCACCCATGACCATCTCCCCCAGCAGTGCCAGGAGCACTGACATCAAGGGCGGGCCTTGTGAGGTGCCTGAGCTATACAGCGCTCCACACTACAGCACACCACCATCCTGGAGATCCCAAAGGCATCCCCAAACACCAGCAGTGCTGCAGAAAGGTCTCCAAGACACATGAGTACATCATTGATGCTGCACAAACTAATCCTTTCCCATTTGTCTAATTACTCCCACTGCAGTGCCATATGGTTATCCTTCAGCCAGATAACCTCAAATTAGCTTTCTGTCCCTATGTGGGGTGCAGAAGAGCCCTTGCAGGCAATGTGTGACATGGGTTCTTGGGGCACTTCTGTTTCAGGGAGACGAAAATGTCTCCATTAAAATTTAAATTCTCCCTATACCTTCAGAGCATCTGTCTGCCTGGTGAGGAGATTTGCCTTTTGACTGTGACAGCTCAGCAGGAGAGATTAGAACTCAGATAAATGGCTTACAGTTTAGAGGAGACATTTCAGTTAGACCGAAAGCATTAAGAACGCTCGATTTTCAGATCTGGGAATTCAATCAGACTGAAGAGAAAAGGATGACTTGTCACTGGGCCTGTCAGCACACACTCCCATGGGCATCCGTCAGTTCAGGATGGGGACAAGCACTTCAGCAGGTTCTGCTGAGGTTTTCAAAGGTGTATCTGTTCCAGTCCAAGCAGTGCAGCAGATACATTTCCATAAGCCTTCATCCCATAAACATGATAAATGGGCATGATTATCCTAGAGCTTACTGAATACTCTATCTATGACCAGCTATTTATTTGGTAGCTATTCCAGAAAACAAGCAGCATTCTCAATACTTTAATTACACAGATTGGGTATTCTGATGATACTTCCTTGGGAAAAACAGTGTTAATTCTGTTTTGTAAAATTGTTTATACTGTGACATTCTGTGGAGTGTGAAAATTCAGCAAGAGGCTCACCAAAGAGTAATTAATCCTCTAGTGAACAGGTTTCCTACCTTGAACACACTATTCTGAGGAAGGGAAAATGAAATGGAAAAGGACCCATTTGAGAATACATCAAAATGCCAGTTTCCTGTCCGTAAGATGCAACTGAAGCGTCTCAAGTGGCAAATGCCTTTGAACATCCTTACACAGGAGAAATTGTAAGTCTCCAGGTGGAACCACTTCTGCTATCTGGCATTAAAGGAATGGTGTAATTAAATATGGTCTAGAATAAAATGGCTAACGATAAAAAGACAGGTTCAACAGCACATATGGAGAACAGTGATTTCCAAGGCTGGCCATCATGCACAAAATGTGCTGGGTATATCTATTCCAGGAACATCTCCCTGGGATCATGAGCTACTGCTGACAATGACAGTCACCAGCAGCTGCTTCAGACGAACAGGTTGGTGTAGTAAGGAGTTTTAATTCAAAGTGAGAAATGCAGAGTTCAGGGGAACTGGTTACAAACACATGCCTGACGTGTCTCATACTGGGCACAGAAAAAGGGTCATGTTTCAAATCAGTTTTTTTAAAATGCCACTCTAAAATTGTATGACAATAAGCTGTTTTAATTTGTATGTCCAACACAGCTCTCCTCTAACTCATATTCTTCCTCTTCAGTCTACTTTCCCAAATGTTTGGGGAAAACAGTCACACTTCCCAGCCTGTCTCTAAGGCAAATTGACTTCACTTGAGGTAGGGA
>JMFS01002726.1:0-34244 GCA_000699545.1 Podiceps cristatus
ATATAAAGTTATCAAGGTAAGACCTCCTTCAAGAATGTAAGCTTAACTAACTCAGTTGATGCAGGTTAATTCCACGATCAAAGTGTAACAAGAATGAGTTAGAAAACATTTAAAATTAAGATGACTTAATTTGCTAGGATATTTATGGTCCATTCAAGTACATAAAATACCAATAACATTGAACACCGGGGAGACATCAGCCAAAAGTTACAACTTGGTCTTGTTTCACTTGTAGAGAAGAGATTATTCTCTCTCTTTTTTTTTTTACCTCTGAACCGTGTAACATATCCTCATTAAACTTGAGTTCTTCCTTTACAAGTATTGGATGAATTTCCAAGGAGTTTCATGTAAAGCCAGTTTACCAGTTAAAAATAGTTAAAAACTGGGTTATTTACAAAATTTAGCGCATGTGTCAGTCCTTCCTTTGTCCCAAATGGTCCTAACAGCATACAACAGTCATTTAATCCTTTTCATACAAACCTAATTCGGATCTTGTGTTTAGGCTGTGTTTGAAGAAATTAGGCTGTAATTCAGCAAAGTTATTAACATCTATTATTTCCAATTGTGCTGATTATTATAGGCTATAGATGCGCCTTGGTCAACAGTTTTTATGTCTCTTAAATAGAGCCTATATAATACCACTAATTCTTCTAAGAACCGTATTTCCACTGATGTTAATTTGCTTGCAACGGTTCTACTGATTTCAGTGGCTTCAAGGAAAATGCACGTGTCAAGAGAGAGTTGACTGGTCCATTTGTCACTGCCCTTTACAATTACATTGCTACATGGAGATGGGCGAAGTCTCCCACAACACTGCTGCTTTTACATTCCTGCAAATTATGGCAGCAGCACCACAGAGAACTGAGGAAGGATCAGAATGGGAAACCTCAAAGGACAGAGATACTGAGATACACATACTGCTCTAGACTGTTAAGGTATTGAAACAACTTTATCTCAGTCCTGTGATCACAAAGGGAATTTTTTTTTTTCTTTGAATAAATAATCAATTCTGAATTACAACAAGAAAATGCCAAAAGTGTCGTTTTCGGGCAAGATGGAGTTTTTCTTTTGAGACCTCTAACTTGTATTCTTATTTTCCTAAATTAATCACATGGATTCGTAGCATGTAGTTTAAGGATAATTGGAAGACTTTAAAATATTTTATTTATTTGCAATTTTACCTTCTCACACTAATTTGAAGTTTCAATGACTAGACTGAAATAAAAACACTGGCCAAATGTTTATTTTGATACAAAATTTACCATTTCTATTTTGGAACACTGCAACACTTCTCAAGAACATATATTTTAAAAAGTTAAGTTACTTTGAAATTGAAATCTCAGTTAAAGGAACAATCAAAACATTTTACATTGAAATTTTAAAGCAAGCATTTCAACTTCTCAGAATAAAACCCCATTTTTGTCAGCTGAGACTGTTCACAGGCTTCAATGTGACTGTGAATAGGGTTCTGTGGGTTTTTTAAATGGTTCCCAAGCTGCGGTTTGGATGTATTTTCTATTTAGAGAAACAAAATTCCCAGCTCCGAAGCAGAGGTTGACAGACCTGCCCAACGTGAGAATGGGAGAGAGTCCAGAGACTGGGCTGGAGCTCAGGATTTCTCCGCTTTTTGTCCCCGTAGCATACTACAGACCCAAGACTCCAGCTTTCCTTCTTTTTTACTTGCACAAGAAAATAAAAAAGATCTGCTCATTTTACACCCTATTGGGTAAAACCCACCAACATACGCCAGGGCTGATGCTGCAAAGTGCAATTGACTACGAACCCAAGTTACGCAGCATTACCACCTACCTTCTCTTAAGTGGGGCAGGTAGTGGTTAAGAGGTAGGGGAAGGTAAGGAGAAAGGCCAAGAGAAATTGCTGCCACAAACGGAGAAGAGAATTTGCGCGTCTTTGGTGTTCTGCTCCCTCTCCACACACTGATGTCAACAGCGGGGTCTGGGGAGAAAATAGTATTGGAGTACAGACTTCCATATGGATCCCATAATCTCTTTCTGTTTAAGTTAATTCCTTTGCTGCCCTATGCCCACCAAAAGATTTTCCTTTTATTTCCTCGCTAATTAAAAATTTCACTTCATCACTACTAATGGCCTCATCTTCTTATTCACTTAATGCAATTAACTTTTCAAGAGTTTCATTTGTTCAGTACATCATGTTTTGCAGAATAACATTTGGGTTTTCTAAAGCATGTTAGCCCAAGTTTATTAGGAACCAAGAGAGAATAGTAGAGATCATGTCTGCTAATTTTGTGTGAGAGAAGAAAACAGGTTAACTTTGCATCCTCTAAATGGTGTCAGTTGATACTTTATTTTGTATGCACATGATTATCCAAATTTGCCTTCCTATTAAAGAGGAGTTACCTAACAACTAGTAGTTTATAGTAATGAGGAAAATTTGGGTACCATAAATGTGTTACTGGCCATTTGGATTTAGCCTGAGGTGCTTTCAAATAGAAAATACAGGTCTGTTTTCTTAAATGGATCAGATGTTATACTGATCACAACTGTATCGCTTGTCCTTATATTTGTGGGATGTGACAGAGTTACTATAATGCACCTTAAAGATGAGCAGGGCTGTGGGTATTCAACGTCACCATTGTTACGGATATTTTCAGTATTGCCCAATTTACAATGAGGATATAGATTTGACAATGCTAGGCAGACTTGCTATAGGTCTGGCTATTTATCTGACTTCCACTAAAATAATCCTGACAACAACTTCTCTGGTTTGCAGCTGTGAATGTTTTGTGAAATGAATTGTGATTCCTTGTCTCTTTTTGAGCTGCTAGGATACACTGCTTACCCCTAGCTATAGCTAGTCTTTGAAAACACACCATAATTCACATAATTCATAGTTTAACTTGCTTCTGTTCACACTGTCTTTCAGTGGTTTTAGGTGGTTATGTTCTGTCTATTTAATACCTGCTGGCACAGTGTCTAGTATTTTGATCGCTGAAAGAAGTTGTTTGCTCGTTTTACCATCCCCTTACTTGAGAGTGAATTTGGGTAGTCAGTACCAAAATCACTTGCTTGATCTAGTAGACAAGCTAAACAGGTTTGGTCTGCTTAAATATTGTTTCTAGTGTCCTGCATGATTATCAGGAAGTTTAATATATGACAAATAGCCACTCTGATGTCACTAGAAAGCAATTTTTAAGTGTCATGGCTGCAGCCTTCCTTCAGGTTCCGCAGCTCAGGGCCCATTTCTCAAATGCTTTAAATAGTATTTACCCAGGATTTGGCTGTGAATTGTGAGTGTGGGGTGGCACCATCTCAACTGTTGGCTGCTTCTAACTGCTGCCTCTTACTGCGATTGCCTTCCTACTCCTGCTTTGGAAGCAGGACCAGCTCACCTAGCTGAGGTCAGCTTGAGGAGTTGGGCTATTTGCTACAGGAAGGAGCAAGATTTGGAGTAGGGGTTGAGAGTATAATTTGGGACAGGGAGCAGAGATGTGAGAGGAGGAGGGCACTAGCCTTAGACTTTATTGTAGCCTTTCATCGAGGGAATGGCCCTGGCTTTCTTTAAAGCAGTGACTGGATTTTTTGCATACCTATTGCTTTCACTGACTAACCAAGACGTATGGAGCCTCATTCTCTGTCAAGAGCCTTTGATTAAATCTTAAGATTTCTGATCAGATGCCACCAGCTCTTTCATATTGGCTATGTCTCTAGTAGTAAACTAAACACGACTATTCCCCGGACCCAAGGCCATCTGGGACAGTGAAGCCTACATCCACATTACTAATACTTGAACTATGCTGAGGAACAGTTTGTGGGGGTGGTTGGCCTTGGCCAAAACTAGGCTGCAGTCACACACTGGCAGTCAAAATCAGGATTCCTGTGCCCATGAGGAAAGTATTTGGGAGCCTGGTAGATTAGATGGCCTACACTCTCCACTGATTTAAACCAACTGATGATTTAACCTTTATCTATTGGCTGTAAGAGACCAGAACACTAAGGCCCTTCCAGAGCTGAATGTTTTTATTTATGGTGAAAGTAAAATAAAAGCCTCTGGCTATAGTAGAGAAAGTCTTCAGGTAACAAGAAAATGGGTACGTTAGAAGATGCCTGACTTAGGCAAGAGCAAATAGAGTAGTAGGCAGCTTCTCAAACTTCTTGGTAAGATTTTTTTTTGACACCATACTTTGTGCATTCTTGTCATGCATTGCCAACATGCCATATGCTTACAACACATGGCAAAAGCATGGGTAAGAAAATGTGATTGTGACATGTAAAGACAACTCTGGATCCATAATACTTTTGAGCTAAAATACATTTGTGCATTTGTTATATAAGTTAAGAGGATATCTTTTTTTTTTTTTTTTTTTTTTTTTATATTTATTTTTTTTTTTTTTTTTTTTTTTTTTTTTAATTGAGTGCTTTGGGTGTGTATCATTGGAAAGGACAGAGTAATTCCAATGTAGCAGATTCCATACAAAGAGAGCAAGGGCTGTATTAAGTGGTTAGCAGTCAAGATTTCAAGGCTGTAGTCCATAGTTTGTCGCTGATTCTCAGAAGCTAAGGCTAGTCACTTGAGTGTCCTGTGTCAGTTTACTACTCTGTAAAAGCAGATTTCACTAATTGTCAATGGTTTACAAATTACACATGCATACCAAAGAGCTGTATTTATGGTTTAATCATGTAACAGCCAGCTTAGGTCCCCTGGTTCTCTGAATATAATGCCAGCTCCTATCTCAAACAGTTTATAGCATGAGGAGATAAGATAAAAAATGAGTGGGAGAGAAAAGGAGCTAATGAGAGGTAAAAAAGATTTGCCTAAGGTCAGTCACACAACACTGTGACGGATTTGGAATAAAATCCAGGCTTCCTGCATTCCTGACCGGTTTCAGACTCACTAGACCTTGCTGTCTTCAGCTATCACTGTTACCCGTCTCCCTGGAGAACCAGGGAGCCTAGCAGCTGTCCTTGGGTACTGGCATATGGGGCAGGGTCCTCTTCAAAAGTTGTTGCAGGAGTTCGTCTTTCCAAACATGCCATTGATAAACCAAACTGCATGATAGAAAAGTAGGTGATAGAAGAAAACGCAGAAGAAATTGCAGTTAGAGATCTTAACCTACTGACACAGTTAGGAAAATGGTTTCATAGAATCATAGAACGTCCTGAGTTGGAAGGGACCCACAAGGATCATCGAGTCCCACTCCTGTCCCTGCACAGGACAACCCCAAGATTCACACCGTGTGTCTGAGGGCGTTGTCCAAACGTTTCTTGAATATTGTCAGGCTTGGCACCGTGACTGCTTCCCTGGGGAGCCTGTTCCAGTGCTCCACCACCCTCTGGGTGAAGAACCTCTTCCTAATATCCAACCTAAACCTCCCCTGGCACATCTTCCTGCCACTCCACCTGGTCCTGTCATCGGTTGCCAGAGAGAAGAAATCAGCCCCTGCTCCTCCTCCTCCCCTTGTGAAGAAGCTGGAGACTGCAATGAGGTTTCCCCTCAGTCTCCTCTTCTCTAGGCTGAACAGACCGAGTGACTTAATCTGCTCCTCTTACGGCTTCCCCTCTAAACCCTTCACCAACTTCGTGGCCCCCCTCTGGACACTCTACAGTAGCAGTTTCCATACGTTCTGTTTGTGCTTGAGAAGAGAGAGAGGCTCTTTCATACAGATAGTCAGAAAGAACACCGCTAAGGTGCCGGAATCAGGCCACTCTTATGTAAGTGTGGACACTGAGGCTTGTAAATTACTTCATGCAGTGGGTTGAAGAATGTTATATTATTTATCCCCATAAAGGCATTAGTATGAATGCAAGATTACCTTCCCTCAAACAATATGCAGACTTCTCAGAGATGGTGCATATGATACAGCTTTTATCACAGACACCCAGGCAGAAGACACTGAAAATCCAGTGTTAGTCCATTCCTTGTCTCTTTCCTTGCCTCCCTTCTCTCAGCAGGCCACTGGGCTCATCACAAACTCAGAGAAGAGAGAAAGGAAGGCTACACTTCATTTATCATCCCTTCAAACTTTAAAACCCAAGCGGTCCCTCAGATCAGACACGTTTGATTTAATTCATTCATCTAACAATAGAAAACAGAGCCAAGGCTAACATACATTTTTGTTCATTTACCATGCCCCAGAGGGTTCATAATGGAGTTTACTGATACCTTGTTGGCAATGATGGTGAAATACTCCAGACTTTCACCTCCAGAGATTTCAGCATTCATGCTGACAGGAGTGCAGATTTAAAAAATCACACAACTGATGTCTTCACTTCCCTATCTGCATTCCTGGGGCTTAATACATTTACTTACATGCAGTTTCAGGGCTTAAACTTAAAGGGGCTGTACTACAAATATCACATATATGAGTCTGCTCCTCCTGTCTGATGAGAAAGAAGATTGTGAAGAAATGGTGCTGCTCATGGCCAAAACACACAATCCCTTTCTCAGGAAAGGGAGCTTCCTGTTCTCCTTCAAAACACGGAATAATGTACCCACACTGAAGAAACTCTTTTTGGGTATGCCAATTCCAGCTCCATGATCTCCCTGCAGGGTGCCTTCCAAAAACAGTGGAGGGTGCACCTTTGTCCCATAAGGACACGAGTTTTCTCCCTGCAGAATGTCTATAATGCAGGTATTAGCAAATTGTAAGGCAAAATAAACTCAGCCAACAGACATATACAGGTAATAGATGAAGACCTCAATTGCCATTCACTACACGTGGCTTGCATTTTCTTCTTGGTGACCCACTGCTTGAGGACAGTGCTGGCTGCAGCAATGTTTGAGAAAGTGCATGACTTGGGAACATTTGTGGAGTTTTCTTGGAAAAGTTTCACATAACTTCATTTTTCAGTATTGACTTTTACTATTTCTGCTTAGCATCTCTATGTGTTGGCAGGTCCTTGCTTAAACATGTTTCTGTCACTTTTGACTCAGCACAGTATAGATATACAATGTGGTCTGGTATTTAGGAAACCACCAGTAGGACACCACACTGGAATATACTTAAACAACAAAGACGTGTGGATGCCAGGCACTCCCCATACTAGGTGACTTGGTAAAGAGCAAATCTATTCTTAATTCTTGTCTCCTCATATTCAAAGTGCTTAGTTGTTACTGTTTTATTTCTAAAGCAATCATTTACATCTCCAGAATGGAGATTGTAGTTAACACCTCTGTACTTAGAGCCCCTAGGAGCTCTTACAAGACTAAACCTCATTTGTGGAGAGCTAACAACATGGTGGTGGTGAAAAAGTTAACAAGAGCCTGAGAACTTAATTATCCCCAAAGCTGTGCAACCTGATTGAATTATTGACACACCTGATAGAGCAAGAGCTGGGAGGAGAGTTGGTAAGAGGCTGAAAGGAAGAGGATAAGACTCCAGGGCCTGACATCATCTGGTTTTGTTTTGTGACCAGTGTCCTGGCTTCTGTGGCATGCCCATCTCCATGGGCAAAGGGGTCCCTGCCTTCTCGCCAGCCACCTGGGCTTTGGAGTTACAGGGGGCATTTGCCTAAATTTTCTAGAAAAGTGAGCCTCAGAAGAGCCATCCAACATGGAAGACAGAACAAGGCAAAGCTTCTCTTCTTGCTGGTTTGGTTTTATATTTTTATAAGCAATTGACAATAGACTACTATGACACCAGTTAACTGGAAAATTTAACCAAAAAATAGCTATTTGGGGCACTATAATGTTAGAATAAAGTGGGCAAGTAGTTCCTGATTTAATTAAAGACCGACTTTGAGAACTTAACAAATTTAAGGATTGTTGAGACCCTGAATAGAAAAGGTCAAAATCAATTTCCAGCTTCAGCACTGGTCCTCCATACACAGGTATTCTCCTAATGCTCTGCCTGGCATCAAGCTGCAGGAGAAGGATGTCACAAGGCTAATAGGAATGAATCCCCAAAGGTCACAGCGAGCCTCTGTCCTCGGGGAGAGCAGTGGCAACCTGTACCCAGTTGTGATGCAGCTTTCTAGGATTAAATCTCCCAGATCGCCATGGAAGTACTTATAATGAGAATTTTGCTCTTTTCATTTTGCTGTCAGATTCAAATCTGGATCCCTCCTGTTGTCAAGGTTTTTGAACCTTGAATTTTAATTTTGATGGATTTATCACCAGCCACCCTTTGCACACGGTTGTTTCCATCTATTTCTGGACATACTGGCTGTGCTGGGATAGCAAACGGTAGGAGAAGGTATTAACTTAAATGAGCTACATGAAACAGATTTCTGTCCGTGTCCCCTCGGCATTTCTTGATAACAACACTGTCAACAGATCTAAACATTGTCAAGATGTGTGAAAAGAAGCTAAGTTTATGCCTGTGACTAGAACTTTTCAAAGAATGGGCTTCAAAAAGTTTTCACGTTTTTATTTTTTCAACAATCAGGCAAAAATTCCTTAGAAAGTAGATACTTTTTTTTTGTAAAAAATTTAATTTTAGTCAGAAAGCCAGTTTTTCTGTTGAAAGAGTTTTGTTGGGAAAATGTTGACAGGCTCTTCTTGGTGAGTAAGTGGTTTCAACCTTTCATTACATAAATTAGTATGTCTGGTAATGGAAAAGAGTTCAGCTTAAAATTTTAAGAATTCTAGTGGATAGCTGTGAGCACGTTTGTACCAAGTACTCAGTCTTTTTTAACAATGCTGATGGCTCATCCCTCATCAGGTGCTCTATGCAGTAAGTACTTAGGGTAGGTCAACAAAAGAGAACGACCTTGTATATAAGGCTAAAAGATGTTTTTACACAAAAGACAAAGTTAATCTCTCCATGGGCTTGTAATGCTTTTGCACAAAGATAAGGTACTATCACAGAGTTTATCGCTGGGCACGAACACAAGTCTTTCACCCTAGCTTCCCCAAGATAAATTTTCCCCAGCCGTTTGTGCGTGCAAGAAAAGGCAAAAAGAAAACACCATGCGCTATTGCCTCCTTAGGGAGAGGAAGAAAGGAGAAAGGTGCGATGTGTGTTAGTCGTGTTGCTTATTGCTTTACTGGAAGGTGATGAATGCAATGCAAGAGGTTGAATAGAAGTACCTCTTGCTAAACTGTCAAATTCATGCCGATATGATATATATACATCCCAGTATACAGTTCTCCAAGAAAAACTCTTACATAACTAAACAATAGATGACAATGTGTAAATGCATTCTACTGAAATTCTTAGCTTGCCCTTGTAGATAAAGTATTTCTGCTGACATAGGAAATGCGATTGCTTATGTCTGTTTATATATACTCTTTATTACATTAAATAAATTCCACCTTACTGTATACATCTGACATTTATATACATTTCTGTAGTATCTATTTTTCTGTGTGTCTGTGGCTCAAAGATGTATTGAATTTTTCTGCTTGTTGATTTATTCCAAACTGTGGGCTTGAACCCATATTTAATCAATGAATGTCAGTTTCTGCTCACACAATTCCTTTCATATGCAGAAACTTCCCTTCCTGTAAGTTAACCAGGGCTAACTTTGCCTGCACCTCTGCTCTGGTCTCCAAGATCTGCTGCCTGCTCAAGTGCTTCTGAACATCCCTGGCGATGGGACGGGGGAAGAGGAGGCACTGTTGCCTGTAAGCAAGAAAAGGGAAGGTAATTAAAGGCTTTACCTTGCAGTGTGTTAATCTATTTGGCAAGAATGGGTTTAATGGTCCAAATCACAAACACCAGGGTGTTGAATTCAGGTTGTGCTAAACTTCAGTGAAACTCCAAACATGAGCCAGCCAAACAGGTTATAGCTGATATGTATGTGTGCGTGGCTGATGACTGCATTTTACCTCTGACTCCAGAGAGGGCTCGTTGGCACTTCTCCATCAAAGATCTCAACAGTTCGTTTTCAAGAGGAAGGGTGAGTTTGAGGTCCATTAAACACAGTGAAATTTCCTAATGTATCACAATTACAAAAACACCTGTGCTAGGCAGAGTAACTTTTTTGTCGAGTCACTGGATTAAACTCTTTAAATCAATGCGCTTATGTTCATTTATAAATCACTTTAACAAATAAGCAGCATCCCAAACTGCAATTTACTTTCTTTAGATAATTCGATAATTGCAGCATTCCTTACAGTGTTTATATGAGGAGATTGGCAATTCATAGATGTTAAATTGTACTGTATCTGCCTATTTGCCAATTACGTAAAATTACTGAACTAAATCTTGCAGCTATCAGAGTAGCATAGCTTAAGCTACAGTAAATTCTGAAATAGAATTCTAAATAGAAATTTAGAGCAATGCAGCTCTAAATAAACTGATGTCAAATGCTGTCAGTGCTGTGAAGAGGTACTACCTGTTATTCAGAACAGATACAGCTATGTCACAAATGCAGTGCACCAGAGTAATTTGCTCTGCTCCTCAAGGTTGTTAAAGACTTCCTAACTAAATTTTTCCAGCTGGGTTCATATTCTTAGGAAAACTGCCTTTCGTTCATGCCTGGGATGGAGAAGTACCATATCTCAGTTGCTTTATAATATACGCTCCTTTTCTTAATTATTCCCATTGACTATTTTTTTTTCTTACACAATTTGTTTAATTATTCAGGCTGGGTTCAAAATACCTGCCTTTTTTTTTTTTTTCCTCCAATGTTTAATCAGCGAATGCATAAGAAAAGCCCAGATTTGCAGTTTTGCAGCAATTCCAAGGTGGTTTGTTTTTTTTTTTTTTTGGGGGGGGGGTGGTGTTTGCCAGAAGAAAAATAAGTATATATATTTGTAATACAAATCCTAGTGACCAAAGACCTAGATGTGCTGTTTCAGTATTCTCTAACAGCTCACATTTATTGCCATATACTTATGAGTAAAGCCATCTTCTTTTCAAAAGAGAACATATATATCGTGTCTTGCTGGAATCCCAACTGCACTCCTTTTTCCCTGAAAAACAGAGGTGATGTCCTTCTGTCTCTAGTATTCATTTCCACAGAATTCACTCATGGCTCTTTCCATGCCTTAGGAGCTCTGAGCTCCCTTGATAATGAAAGGAGACAGAATGGGATTTTTTTTTTTCTTTTTCAATTTGGCTTTTTTTCTCACTCAAACATGGTGTCCAGAAATGCCAGCGACGAGCAGCGCAGCCCAGGCTGAGGCGAGCGAGGCAGAATGTCAGCATATGGATTTCTCAAGCACCAATCTGGTGCACAACTCGGTTATTAAGCCAGAGAACAGGACAGGGCACTTGACCCATCAGTGTTACTTTGCACAGAGGTTGCTCCCTGGAATAGATGATTGTGATAGTCTTGAGTTTCCTGAGGTGGTTAGAGGCTGAATTGGTAAGTTGCAGATGTCTTCCTTTACCATCAGATCCCTGTGAGGTTCTTGGCATGTAGAACTGCTTTTGAAGGTCTTATATTTAACCTTGTTTTATTACTTTTTTTTTTTCCCCCCCTCTTTTGAACAAAACACGAAATTTAAGTTACAGTCTCATTATATGAATACGAGCATACAGTTAAATTCTCAGGCAGGGGTTATTAGTGTTTTGCCTTTGTAGCCATTTTCTAATCGTTGTGCAGATGAAGTATTTCAGGATGAGAAAGTTACTGTAGTTTTTTAGTAAGTACCTCAGGCAATTTGCTGACATATATCAGTGCACTTGTCAAATGCTTTGACACAGATGTCTAGTTTTGGCAACCACAGAATTTGAATATCCTACCCTGTACATATCTATTCATAGAGTCAATTCAGATCCGGTGTAGGTGGGTGCAACTTCATTGACTTCAACTGTGAGGCAGCCGCCTGCACTCAAGCTGAATTTAGGCTTAGAGAAGTGTGCCCGAGAACAGCCTGGAGAGCACTCAAAATGGTCCTCCAAGACCTGTTGCTGCTTCTGCCAGGGAGCAAGGATGTGTCACAGGCATTACTGAGCTACTGGGACCAGCCACGGCAGTGATGGATGGGCTGGCCTTGCTCTTCCCCTCCTCTGCAGGAAGGTAATTTGGAGTTGGACCCAGCCCTGGGTTATGGGGTGGTCTTGCTTCCACTCATGCTCCAATGCCCATCCTTACCCTCTGGCTGTTCACGTCACTTCTCCAGTTGGCCCAAGAGTAACCGTGGAAGTTGGGACTCTGCGTTTCCCCCCTTAGAGGACTTTTTTTTGCCGCTGTAAATATCCCAAACATTAAAAAGACTCTTTGTTCTCCCTCTGGCCAGCTATTCTAACTTCCTGTAGCTACAAATCTCCAGGACTATTAATCATTACTATTACTCACTTAACTGAGCTTCTCACTAGTTTCCCGGTAGGCATTGAGAAAGATGGTTTCTTTACCATCCTTGGAAGAGCAGCCACCCTAACTGTCACAGCAACGGATGTCCGGGCTGGTGGCACAGAGGCCCTTTGTCACCTCAATTGGTCCCAGTCACTTTGGGTACCTGCCAGAACATACAGTTTCCCCTCTACTGTCCCAAAACCCTTCCAGGGAGGGTTTCACGTTGCGGAGAGGACAGCCAGGAAATTAATGCCAACAGGATCAGCCTTAACGTACCTGCTAATATCCCATGGGTCTGTGGTGGCTGGTGCTGCCTCTGCAGCTGTCACTTCCCCACTCAGTGATCCTCCACACCGTGAAATACATTAGCGTGGCTGGAGGGGAGAGGGAGGGCGTGTGTCCCTCGTGTTGCTGGTGATCGCCTCTCCTGCTCCATCACAATCCAGAGTCAACGGGTTCCCTTCCCATCTGTCGGGTCAGACAGGCCTGATGAGTGCATTGAAATTTGGAGCGAACCCCCAATATCAGTGTGTTAATATTCCCAGACACCATGGGATTTGCTAAAGGTTTGACTTGAGTAAAAACATTGTTATAGATGTTTGCTTGCTTGTAGATAGAAACACAACTGCCGTGGTATATTTAGGTTTGTCACTGCATATCGTGTCCAGATTTGATTTTTCTCAAGATGGTCGTGAAGTGAAACCCAGTGGATTGACACAATGTCTTCACTTGTAAATCATTGCACTGAGCTGCCCTGCTGCTATCAGAAACAATCACAAAATACAGTGCTACATGACACAGATCATTCTTTGGTTTGAAGAACAGAGTGTTAATTTTATGCTCTCCTTTCACATAAACACCCTCACTTGCACCTTAACAAGCCCCCAAACATTGGTTACCAAACGACCATATTATATCAACCCCCCCACTTGTAAATCATTGCACTGAGCTGCCCTGCTGCTATCAGAAACAATCACAAAATACAGTGCTACATGACACAGATCATTCTTTGGTTTGAAGAACAGAGTGTTAATTTTATGCTCTCCTTTCACATAAACACCCTCACTTGCACCTTAACAAGCCCCCAAACATTGGTTACCAAACGACCATATTATATCAACCCCCCCCAAAATTGAACAACTGGGACTGAGAGAATTTGGCCTCAGTCCAAAACATGGCTAGATGCATCTGCATTTGGCTCTGTGCCCAAAGATATAATATTCAAATGTGAGTTGCCCTTAATTTTTTGTTTAAATCATCTTTTTTACTTTTTTTATTATATTTTTTTTTTTTTTCTGGGAAGGGTGCAGTGCTTGTGAGGTATTTTCCTCTATCGTTGTTAGATTATTTTTTTAAAAATGCAATTTCTATCTCTTCTTTCCCCACAGAATTCAGAAGGGATGAAACCCAGTGAGACTGTTTAGAAATTAAATGGGCCCCCCTAGAAACTACTATTTAATAAGGAATGGTACCATTCCTGTAGTTTCTTTTAAACATCCTATAAAGTATCATGGGGAACCTTATTTCTCTGATTTTTTTAAAATAAAAAGGGCTCTTATTACCTAGAATTATGAAATTCTAGGAGTTTTCTACTCAAACAGATTTAGCTGACACTGCTGCTGGTTAATAATTATAAATATGCTATGGACAATAAGGGCTTGGTACAGATCGTTGGGGTGGACCTTCTGTGCCTGCAAATGGGCTTTGGGTCAAACCAGAGCAGATCTTTGCCTGCGATGGAGTTGCACCCAAATCCTTTGTCCAGGAAGCTGCTTGTGATTGAAGCAGGGCAGGACCTCAAGAAGTGGCACAGTACGAAATCAGCTGCTGGTTCAGTCTTGTCTTGCACTACGCTGTTCATGCTGCCGTAAATTCAGTGACATAAAGCGGGGAGCAGGTCAATGGAGAGTGTGACCTTCAGCTGAGGAAACATTTGCTGTATTTTCCATGCTTTAAATGCTATTATTAATGCTGATAATGCTTAGCGGCAGTACCAATTAGGTTGGTGTAAATAGAGATTATCATGTGGCTAGGGATAACACAATTGATAATACGTGTATTTAGTAAACAAGACTGCCAGTATGTATAAAACATCAGCAACACGTTAAAGCTTGATATTTCATAAGACAGCAAAGCATAGGGATTGCTTTGAGACAGCAAGCTGAAAAAAAAATTTCATTTGTAAATGAAACGTGTTTTAGTGTTATAAACCCCAGCAGGCAATTCACTCATTGGGGCTAATCATTCAAAATCTGCTCTTCTTTGGTAACAAGCTGAACGAGAAACTGAGCGGCATTTCCAAAGACACTGGGGGTTTTCTTAGTCCTTAGGAACAAGTTTATTTTAGCTTTATGTTTTTTTCGGATTTAAAAAATGCTGTCTTCTGTATCGGGAGAGTGTTCCTAAAAGGGTAGATTTATTAATATTTTCCAGATTTACATGAACTGTTATGTAAATAATGACAAATATGGAGACTTAAAATACACACCACGTGGCAGAGAAATTAAACATCTTCCTTAGCTACCTGATCCAACAACCTTGAGAAAGGTGTTTAAAACCAGGTGTGGTGAGTAATTGTAAATCAAGTGCTTGAGTGACTGAAGCGGTTAACAGAAGAAGTTTATGCTTATTGTCAAAGTATTTCAGAGACTGAATTGCTCACTGTCACTTCTTTGGCTATTGTTACTGCTCTCTTATAATACTGTCATCCGAACGGGAGATTTGTTGGCTTGCCATCAGGGCTGACAAGGTGGATTATCAGCATGCTTAAGCAGAAGAGGAGGTTTCGGTCTTAGGAGGTGGATGTAAAAACTCCAGTCGGTGTCAGTAAATGCTGATCTCCCAGAGGAAACCTGGTGCAAAATATTTCATCCCATCCTTTCCAAGGGAACAGCTTTTACTGAAACTGACTCTGCAAAATCACCCATCCCTGGCTTGGTATTTTCTTCTCCTCCTCTTTTCTCCCTGTCTCCCTGCAATGGTACAAGACTTTTTTTTTGCAGCTATAATTATGGATATGATACAAACCTGGGAGACATATAGTGGCTGTGGACATGCCATATTCAGCATTTGAAAAGTATGTGGTGAAGCAAAGTCCCAGGTGAAACTATTTAAATACATTTCTGTAGAACTCTGGTCTTGGTTGTCACATGGGTTGCAGTTGTCCGGCATTGGGAGGAGACCCAGAAAAAACAAGTAACACCATCAAAAAGTACTGAGCATAACAACATGTTCCCTGCTCCTCTCACTAGGTTCAAAAAATGTCCTAGTACAAAATGAAGTTTTGCTTAAAGGTATTGGGAAGGTGACTCTTATCTTTACGTGGTATAATGAAGGTCACTTAGAAACGGAAAAATGTTATGATATAACAGCATTCTTTTGTACTGACCTCGCAAAAAATAAATGTTGGAAGTTGTTGATGAGGCCAGAAATATAGCCTAATTTAAGAAAAAGTGCTGAACTTAGTAATAGGGAGGAGAAAAAAAACAAGGTGGACATACATCTGCAAGGAACAAAGTAGTCATATATTCATCTAAGTTAGGAGGCAAAAACTGGTTATTTCTCCTATTCTGATGTTTTCTCTTCCTCAAGATGTTCGTACTAGAAGATCTCATAGCTAGATATTTGTTCATATTGAATCTATTCCTCATACATTTTATATCTGGCATGGTAACTTCCACAAATGAATTATCACGAGTGTGAGCCATTTGTTCATTTCAAGTAAAGATTTTGACCAGTAAATACTATTTTCCATTAACCACTAGCAAGGAGGTTGCTGGAAAAAAGCATCAAAATAATATTGCCTCTCTTAAAAAAAGACAGTGGAGGCAGACCTAATTTGTATATACTGCTGTTAAATTATAGAGCAGCACCAATGAAGCGTGAGTCGTCACCTGCTGACATTTTGTTCAACTGACGGTTGCAGAGCAGAATGTCTGCACGGTTAGACCCCAATGTCAGGATCAGCAGAGCTGTAGAGATATGGAAAGAATAAAGATCAGAAAAACAGGTGCCTGGTATGATTTGACCACCTGAGTATTGCCATTTCTCCAAGGAGCGATGTTGTGTGTAACTACACCATGAGGCTGTAGCTGCAGACGATGGGGGTAGCATACGAGGTAGTCCTCCAGCTGCATGAAGCTGCCACTCCCACCAACTGTGGGTGTCCAGTGGAAAAATACATGGCAGCTCCTCAAAATGCCAGGGCAGTGAGGACACCGTATTGGTTGTTTCTTACAAGAGACCTTGAGACTGGAGCAGAGATGGCTGTGAGAGCTGAGCCCCAGGGCAGAGAGGTAGACCGGGCATTTCTCGTTGCTGCCTCCGAAAAGTCACATGTGGATGTGGAGGTCCATGTACCACTGCAACTGAATGTTTCCTCTTGAGTCAGCAGGTTGCTTATAAGCAACTGCAGATGTGCATCGTGTTCATATTGATTCATCGGTGTTATTTTTAAATTTGACATGGAGAAAGTTGTGGGGAACTGTCCCTTGTGAGGCTCTGCCATGACAGCATTGGACCCGGTGGCTGTGGTAGAGGCTCGTGTTTCCCCATGCTGACCGACTGCCACTCAGATACCGCCTGTAATGAGCTGCTTAGCTTCAAGTCATTTCTGAACAGCACAGTATCATGCAACTTCCGCTTATTCATTATCAACAAGTGCAGAGGCTGAAATGCTTATGATTGTGCTTCAGTGCAGATGCTTTTTTTTTTTTTTCCTTGACTCAGGCGTATCGTGTGTCTCCTGCCCAGCTGCTGTCTGGGTCTTTCCCACAGCACCCTCTCCATCCCATCTCCCACGCAGTTCCCCTATGGCAATAGCTATGCCGGCTCTCCTTTCAGCTGCCTCCTCTGCAACAGTCAAGCTCCTGTGAAAGCAACTCAAAATCCTTCCATCCAATATTTGAGTGACTGCATTATGGACATCACGGATCACATATGCACCTCATATCACTGGATCGTGCTCTCTACTGCTAATTTTAGGTTACAGATTTTCTCAGGAACAAACGAGATTTTCCATGGGTTGTGCAGCTCTATCTTCACCTTTGGTGCACACGGTTACTGAGAGGCAGACACAGTCTTTTCAGCTGGCTACTTTGACTGCCAATTTTTTCTGGAAACAGTTTAGGTCTAGCTCATGACAAATCTTTTCCATCCATTTTTCCTTCTAGCATCTTTGACTTTTGTTTTCTTGTTAAAGCTTCTTGCATTGTGTCTAGAGAGAGACTTTTCTTCTCTGTGGGAAGGAAGGACTCCTTTCCTGTAACACTTCCTGTTTCTTGGTGATTTGCTTTCCCTTAAAGCCATGGCAGGCATTTCTTTCTGTCCTTGTTCAGTAAAGTCCTGAGAAGCTTTGTTGGCTGCATCAAATGCCACTTCCTATCTGAAATCCCTCTGCAGCTGTTGAGTCTTTTCACCCTAGCAGAAGAGGTGATATTTGGTCCTTACAAGATAGCTGTTCAATATTGGATTCCTATTCCAGTATTCCAGTTAAAGACAAATATGGGAAGTTCATTAACATACATAATGTGCCAGCCACAAAACTAGATTAATGGAACAGAAATTATGTGCTTTCTGAGTAAAAAAAGAAAAAAACTCTAAAATGAAAAGTCAGTTACTTTTCAGTAATGGCTTTAAAAAATCTAAAATTGTTTCTAAAAATCTAATGTCTTTTAGGAGATCCCAAGAGCCTGCTATAAAGGCTTTTTCTGTCTGCATTCCTCCATCGACCTGTAGCAGGTTACAGAGCTGCATCTCATTTTGTCTGGCAGGGTTCAGCCTTTGGTCTGTGACTGGCACTCCCCAAGCTCACAGGCAAACGCCTTCAGTTTCCTCCATGTGAAGTTCATGGGCAGCCAAAACTCTCTGAACAAGCCTTTGACGCAAGTGGATTTTTGCTTTTCCCACCTCAAAACACAACTAGCTTCTGCCTACCACTGATGAGAAGATTAAGACCAGTATGATGGTAATGCTTCAGTGCAAGGGCCAGTCCCCTGGGCATGGCAGGATTCAAGGTGGAAAAATGAAAATTTAGTGCTTTTTCACCTCACGGATGCTTAGCTGTCATTGAATAGAGCGCACTAGAGAAGTGATGCAGAATTACTCATCCTTGCAACCGCTGCATCATGTCAATGCAAGTTACTCCATGGTTTGTTACTGGAATATGGATGTATCCAATTCTCTGAATACAGACCATTATTTTAACCTAAAAGAGCTTTTGAAAAAGGTTAAAAAAAAAAAAAAAAAAAAAAAAAAAAAAAAAAAGCCTATATAATTTATTAAAGAAACAGGGATTCTTTTGGTATTTTGGATGCCTTGAATCAAGGAAATAAAAAGTATCCTTGCTATTATTTCGTCTTTCTTTTCTCCTTTCCCCACTTCCCCACAGAGTAAGTTTTTTGATGGATACACAACTGATGATGACACTATTTCTTGACAGCCTCTTTAGTAGCAGGAATACTGAAAAGTTAAGAAACAAAAATGCTGTAAGGGTGTTTCTCCTCCTCCTTAATTTTCCTCTGTATTTCAGCTTTCCACCACCAGCAATTCCAGAGGAGATTTGCATTCCAAAAAAGGTAAATTTAATCTGACATTTCTGCTATTCTTCCAAAGACCCGCTTATCGCAACATACGCAGAGATAGATAGGGGTTACTCACCTGAAGTCTATCTTAATTCAGTTTAACTATATAGGATGTATTTCCGGTTCTTCAACACCTGCCCTAGGGTGGTGAGTGAGATGTAACGTATTAATCAATACAAGTTTTCCGTGGTGGTCTCAAAGAAGTGTGGGAATAGAGTTGAGAAACTGTACTGTAGTTGCTAAAATGCAGATGAAATGCAGGAATGAGGTCTTCTGAAGCAGTTGTCAGCATTTGGAAATCTGTAACTGTCAAAATGACCCAGACTGGGGAAGCAGCTAAAAACTATGAATATTCCAATCCTTATTCCTGTTAAGCATGTAATTCTTCACAAATTTCAGTGAGTTTAGGTGCCAAGGCATAAATGTGACCCTTGGATGATCCAGAGCTAACCGTGTGGCCTCCTAAGGGAGCTTCTGACCAGCATGGAGACAGTTCCGGTCCCCACAGGAGAAGACTCTTACCCTGGTGGAAGTAATTCTAAGGTCTCTCATCTGTATAAAATGACCACACAGCAGTTTGTCAAAACAGTGATAGTAAAATGTTAGTTTAACATGTGCTGTAGTCAAGTGCTTTATGAGTTTGGCTTCTGATGAGCTAGAACCCTAGCTTGGAGTGCGCCCCTGGAGCTGGTCTTGTCATAGGCATCTTATTTTACAACTTTTGTTAGTTTTTTAACAGCCACATGGGAACCCCTGGTCACAGACAGTATTTATCTGTTTGGTACCTTTCTTCGTATTTGCCTGTAAGCAACAGGTCGAGCACAAGACAGTTAGATACCTCTATATAGAGGTATTCCCATAGAGGATCCTATATGGGATCTAATTTCATTCATTTTAGAAACTTGATCTTAAATAGTGGGTGCATGTTTCCTGCATGCAGTTTTGTTACTTGTTAGTTTCTATATTGTGTAAATTATACTTTTTTTTTCTTTTTTCTTTTTTTTTTTTTTTTTTTTTTTAGTAAGATAAACTCTTGTAAGTTCAGCCTGCCATATGAGAGCCCAAATACCTTCTTCTCTGGTTGTTAATCATCGCCAGTGGTGAAAATGAAACAGGCCATATTTTCTTCTGCCATAGCTTTTCGTTCAAGGTTAGACTTAATACAAAGTTAGAATTAACACACTGCCCATGCATTTTGAAATCAGTTGTCAATGTTGCTTCCTAAAAAGAAATAACCAAGCTCATTCTTTGCTGTTTTGTAACTGCAGGGCAGGCAAGGAGCCGAAGCAACAATAGCAGTAACAAAGATTTGATGCCTAAACAGATATAATTTAAAGGCAGTGATAAAATATTTTCTAAATGGCTTTTTTCGTGTGTGTGACAATTATTCTCTTTATTCCAAATACTTACGATATTGAAGGATTTATGTATCGTTTCTTTAACAACATGAAGGCTCTGTGTTTTGCCTTCCCCAAAATAAATAATATCATCACATATTCTTTCCTTTGTGAAATATGCAGTTTTCCCATAGGAAAAATAATAAAATTCCCTAATAAGTTTGTTAAATTGTTTGCAGATGTCAGTCATAAGTATAGACATGAATAAACCAAAATAATGTATGTATAATATTAAAGAATCATAAACCAGAAATACAGCATGAATAAACCGAAACATCAAGGGATCTTGAATGTAGTTCCAATCTTTTGTTGCATATGGTAATCTCTGGACTGTGCATGCATCTCCCCTGTTCTATTGAAACAGCAACCTGCTACAATTTCATTTTAATAGGGAGTGGATGTAATTTTTTGAGGGAAAAAATATTCTGGTCCAAAATAGTGTCAAGAACGGTGTTCTTGATATGTTATAAAATGTATTTAATAATGTGCTCGGTCATCTAACTTAAAGAAGTATTTTGATTCCTTAACATAAATTGCAGTAAACTTCTTTAGTATCTGTGTATATCAGTGCTCTCACCACAGAAGCTTGCTAGAATTCTTGACATTTAGCATCAAGCACACTGTTTACTGTGCACCATGTTTATTTTTTCTCGACGGTGCAATAACATTCTAACAGCCAAATAAAGTGTGTTTGTTTCTATTGAAAGGTGGCTATTTTGCTTTTCCATGTTGACTTATACACAAATGCAGTTGCATGGGTTATTTTCCTTGAGGTCATGTAGGGTACTGATCTTAAGAGAAACTGAGTATGTTCCTGCTATGAAGAAGTAAAATAGAAAAAAAATGCTTTCTGTGGTACTTTGTTAGCTAATTTACTTTTTCATTTTCCACACTTAGGTTTCAAGACCAAATAGACAAAATATGAAGAAGTTACATGCCTCAGTAGAATGTAACAGGTATTGCACATTTTAAGCAAATCATTAAATATATCGTCCAGATTTCCAATGCTGTACACAGCCGTGTGTGTGCAGCAGGACACCCATCATGAAAATATTTTAGCACTTGGACAAAAATCATCATATTGTGAAGATCTCCATAAGCATGGTGAGTGTTCTGCATTTATCCAATCTAAGGCTTCTGATGAGAGAGGAGGGTAGAAGCAGCTGATGTTGTGGCCCTGAAACTACTCCAGCCTTAGAACAAATGAAGCTTTCTGCTGCTCAGTTTTAGAGTTTAGGAGAGGTTTTGGCTATTTAGTAGAATTAGCCATGGCGGAGGGGTGCTGCAGAGGATCCTGCCACCTGTGTCTCCCCCTGCAGTCACAGCCTCTGTTCTTTGAGGGCGAGGAAGGGGCAATGCAGGTGATTCAGCAGAGCAGATCCTTAGAGGAGTGCTTTGCTAGACCGCAAAACCAAGACTGTTGTCCTTTTATGCCACCGTGACAACACCCTGACAACACCACTCCGCTAAAATGCTAGAGGCTGCCTCGGTGCAGTGATGTTATGCTTGTAAAAGAAAGGACTGAAGCAACGTCAACCTGGCCTCACCAGCAAACCCAGAAGTATCTTGCAGGGGTTCTCCCAACATTGCTGTGTGCAGAGTACTTCCGAGGAAAAGGCATGGCTTTGTTTTGCTGAAATGCAGAGTGCTAAGAAAGTGCCGTGTGTAGATAACATTTCCCATCTACCCCGTCAGCAGCCCATTCTGTACTCATCCTGGAAACTGCTCTGCTAGTAGATTGGCTCCTAATACGGTGTCTGCAGTCCTTGAGCAATTATTTTTGCTCATTTTTTTGGCTCAGAACAAGGACAGCTTTCTGTAAAGTAAGTGCTGGCTCAAGCATTCTCTGCTTTTTCCCTGGGTGTGTTTGCATGTGTGTGTGGTGGATATATAATGATGTGGTATCTCTGCATCTAAAGCCTGGTGATTTTCTCTTGCAGTCAGATCATGAGGCATAGCTGTGGGGTGCCGTGAAATAAATCTCCCTCAAAAATCAGTATGCCAGTTGTGGACTGGGCCAAGCTCAGCACCCATCAGCAAGCAACAGTCATGTTATTCTGCTGTGGTGTTAACTTCTCTCTTCCCTCTGAGAAAGAACCATGGACTGAGGTTTGCGAGGCAGCACCCACGTCATGGGGACATATTCAGCCCAGCGGTTCATCCACTGGGCTGCTCTGGGGGGTGGGCTGCTCTGGAGGGTGGGCTGCTCTTTGATGGCAGAGGCTTCTTCATAGTCCCACGGCTACTTTGCAAATGTAGCTGGTTGCCCAGGTGGGGTTTTATTTGCATGCCTGGCTTTTGTTTGTGCCAGTATGCAAATACAAGTGTCCTGCACCTCTAGATAATGACAAGGAGTGGAGTTAATTTTTAAGGAGAAGCTGTATAAGCACGGTACAGTTAAAGTTCTTGATGTAAAGAAAGTCACCAATTCACAAAGGAATTTGATTACCTCTATCCATTATACACACACAGTGAGTGATCGTGCTACTAACCATCTGTCATCTATTTCATTTGCATCATCAACACCTGCCCTGTTTATCTGCTACATTCTTTTCTTCGCTGAATTCTTACACTGCTTTAATAAAATACAGAAATGTTATTGTTAAAAACCAATTAATTTACAATCCTCCATAGAGATAGTATTACTTATAATTCAATTTAGCTTCTAATGACCTGCTTTCTTGCAAAATGACTTAATTCTAGTGTCAAAGATTAGTTATTAGACATTACCCTGCTGCACCAGTCATGTACTGCTGAGACAGGCAAAGCAGCTCTAGGTGTCCCTGGTCATTAATCAGAACTCAGAGACATTTTCCCTTTAACTCATTACAGAACTCAGTTTCATCTGCCACTTTAACTCTTTGCTTTACAGAGTATTTTGAATCTACCTTTCCTTGTGTTTTCATATTTTGGGCCTTCAAGGGGGAATAACAGAGCTGGAAGTCCGATTGCTTCGGAAAAAGCTGTCGTTGCCCACTCTTTTTGCTGACTCTCTATCAAGGAGCTCATTTTGCATCTCAGTCTATTCTGTGAATGGGGCTTGAAACTTGCTTTTAACTCTTTGCTTTACAGAGTATTTTGAATCTACCTTTCCTTGTGTTTTCATATTTTGGGCCTTCAAGGGGGAATAACAGAGCTGGAAGTCCGATTGCTTCGGAAAAAGCTGTCGTTGCCCACTCTTTTTGCTGACTCTCTATCAAGGAGCTCATTTTGCATCTCAGTCTATTCTGTGAATGGGGCTTGAAACTTGCTTTTCAGATTTTCCATACAATTATAGCGCCGGGTGTACTTTCCTCCTTATTACAAGAAATGGTATTAGAAACATCCACCACAGAGGCCAACCTGCTTCCACGCAGGTGCTTTGGCAAGGCAGCTACCGCTAGCCACCTCCAGTCTGACACAAAGGGTGTCATGAAGCAAGTGGCCAAACCCAGCTGATTCTCACAGCATCAGCCAGGCTCATGGGCATTCAGAAGAATGGCTGGTTTTGCTGTTCACAGGTTGATGTTTCATATACAAAAGATTACATGCAATCTGAGACTTGGTCAAAATCTTCTTTCTCACTATGTCCCCAGCAAGGGTTGGCTTTTCTTACTCATTACTAGTATGGCTTCTTTCTCTTTCTCAAGTGGCATGGCACTTTACTGGGAGTAACTCTATTTGTGTGGCATTGGCAGGCAGTGTGTCGTGGTTTAAACCCAGTTGGCAACTAAGTACCATGCAGCTGCTCGCTCAATCCCTGCCCCCCACAGTGGGATGGCGAGGAGAATGGAAAAAAGTAAAACTCATGGGTTGAGACAGGCAGTTTAATAGGACAACAAAGAAAGAGAGAATAATAACAACAACAGAACATACAAAACAAGTGATACACAATGCAATTGCTCACCACCTGCTGACCAGCCTGTCCCTGAGCAGTGACACACCCCCAGCCAAGTCCCCCCAGTGTATGTACTGAGCATGACATCACATCGTATGGAATATCCCTTTGGCCAGGCCAGGTCAGCTGTCCTGGCTGTGCCCCCTCCCAGCTTCTTGTGCAACTCCTCACTGGCAGAGCGTGGGATGCTGAAAAGCCCTTGACTTTGGCCAGTTTGGGTATAAGCATTACTTCGCAGCAACTAAAACATCAGTGTCTTATCAACATTATTCTCATACTAAATTCAAAACACAGCACTGTACCAGCTACTAGGAAGAAAATTAACTCTATCCCAGCTGAAACCAGGGCATTGTAATATGACAGTAAGGATGGATTTGATCTTTGGGAAATGATCTAAAACACTATTCTGTGTCTGTGGTTTTTGTATCTGCGACACATAAGAGCAATACCTGCCATTAAATTAAATCCCAAATCTTTAGAGCATCTCAGCAACAAAGGACATTAAAAATGTATATACAATTGGTTGGATTATATATAGAAATTAAACCTTTTAAACAATTTATGACAATTTAAGCTTTTGAACAACTACATGCAGAGAATTTTTAAAATGCATAACAAAGTTAAAACTTCAGGCTCATCAAAACCCATTCATGGAGATGGCAAAACTGGCAGGATTTAATGTGGAAAAGGTTATTTCTTCTATTCACAGCCAAGTCTATATGCTGCAGTACTACTTCCAACAAAATCTTATTTTTAGCATGTTTAAGTGGTGCAGCTTAGAGTGGAAGAAATTTTGTATTTTCCCAAAATACAGTCACTTCTGTCTTTCAAAAACTGAGAAGCTACCTAGTGATATAAAAGGCAAATAATGTCTCATCTGACTTCTTGACAACTGCATGCCACACTGAAAGAATAAGAGATGCTCATTATTTTCCTAAAGCACAGGAATTGGCTGTACAGTGTAGGCTGATGAAACTTCAACAGCTGTCTTCTAAGAAGCAGGGTTTTTTTCACAATAGACTATCAAGGGACATGTGAATAGTACACCAGACTAACTCTTAAACAACAGGCATTCTTACAAATGATCAAACTCAGCTATGAGCGCCTAAGAATAACTTCCTTTGGATGGCAGGGGTGGGACGTTGCTCTTCGTGTACTGCAAATGCTAAAGCCGTACATAAAACATTTTGCTGGGTGAATGCTCTGTTTATATAGCTTATAATATTTGCAGACAAAATCCATCTGAAACACTAATATCTTAAATACCGTGAGGATCAGCCCTTTGGACAATATGGTAAATCTCTTTGTATGAGCATCCTTAACAGCACTGCTTTCCAAATCATATAGACTTATTGCTTCAATCAGACTAATAAATAATTCACATTTCTAAATGGTTTCTACACAGGGTGATGGAGCATTGTGGTAGGGTAGGAAACATCCAGCTAGAGCCTAAAATGTCTTCAGACATAATCCTAAAATAATCCTGTTTTCAAATGGTAAAAGTTCATGCCTCCTGCTCAGGCGGCACATCATCAGCATCCAGATCAGGAGTTATGCCAAACTAGCTGTAATCTAATATGGAAATGAGATGTTGGCCTTGATATTGTGTCATTCTTCTGAATGGGATCACCTGCACCCATATCTCCTAGGAGGAAATTTCAAACAGAGTTAGCTCCTTAAACCTTCTAATTAAAATGAGAAATCCCCAGGCTTCCATGACTCAGCCTCGGAAAAAGATTATTAGGAATTTAATAGGGAAAATATCGCATCTCAGACCATCTGTGACCCAGTGCTCTGTGAGAATTTAAAGAAAACTGGAGGGAGGAGGTGCACGCTCCAAAGCACACTCTAGGAGTACTTTGTTGGAGCTGCAATAAATCAACATAGTTAGAGTACAGCCTTTTTCAGATTTAATTACTGTTACATAATTATTAGCAAAGCAGTCTCCTCTGAAACTGTAAAACTCATTACATCAAAAATCCCTAAGCTCCTGATGGAATTTATGAACTAGTTACTTCCTTCTTAGCTCTGGGAAAATGCAATAGGATGCATTTGGTTTTGTCTCCAGCAATTTTTTAGTGTGCTGAGCTATTCTAGTCGTCTTAGTTTCGGGGAACATTCCTTACTTGCAATTTTTTAAATTATTAAAACATGTTAATTTTTATTTGTTTGATTTTGTGGTCCTGGCACAGAATCTAGACATAAGCACTTGGGGGCAGGTACCTTTTCCCACTCATTGAAAGCGATTCGCATCTCATTTCCTCCATCATTCTAGTAGCCACTGATTGAGCTGAAGTACGGCTTCCCTCATGGAAATGCCAAAGAACAAAATTTTCATTGTCTTTTCCCAGAGGTTTTGCTGTGAATACACAGCTTCAAAATCTGCCAATGATCTGAACAAATTGCCACCAGGGAAGGCCATTTGGAGTTTATATCAAGCAAGTCCGAGGCCAGCTCTTCCCTGACCATTGCTGCCCAGTTTGAGATGGTTGACAGTTGCCTCCTGGCTCTTCTGTAGGGTAGCAGAGAGATTGCACAATGCCTTAATGGACAGGCTGACCCTTAAATCCATGACATAGACTCGTAGATAGAAGTAATAGAAGACATGCCCTCAGAGAGCTGAGAGAACAAGTGAAGAACAGTCATAGCAATGGCTCCTTTAGGGTCCCACTCTTTCACATCTGGTAGGGCTGGGCTGAGCAAGCAGCCAGGTATTTGCCCAACCAGGTGAAAAGAACTACAGAAATACTCCCTTTCTTACTTCTTCCCTCAGTCAGGAAATTGTATTTCTTAGCAGACCTTGTGCTAGCACAGCCTGGCCGGCAGCCCTGGGAAGTACTCCTAAAGCCAAGCCTGACTTTGGCTGCTTGCGAGCTCGGACATGGTAAGTCTAGAGAAAGCATTGTGGGACATTCAGGGGTAACTCACAGATAATCAGTGCTTTTGCACTAAAGCACAAAGCTGAAATGATATTAATCTGTTGAAATTGCTATCATTGTCAGATAGGAGAAGACTGGCCTACTTTTTCTTGACCTGCTTTGGTAAGTTTGTGGCGTCAGAGAATAACTGCTCTCCCTGTGTTTAGCCCCTCCATAACATGACTCTATGGTTCTCTAAGTTGACTTGCTCTTTCATGCAAAATTGCAAATCTTATCACGGCAATTTTATAGATGCCCAAAATTTCTTGGCTCAATCAGATTTTTTTTAACTGTAGATGTAATAGTGAGGTAACAATTGCCCCAAGGTTTAAACTAGTGACTTAGAAAACTTGAGATACTGAGCTACACTGGGTCAGGAATATAGGGATATTCACTTTTGCTCTGCATTTAATATCATTTAATTGTATACAAGGTATTTATCTTGGTAGATATTACAGGTTGCAAAATAACAAGAAATCCATGTAAGACAATAAAACATAACTTAATTTTGCATAACATTTGAATGTGATCTGAATCCTAAAATGTTTAATAGAGTTAAATGATACATTTATAATACCCCAAAAGAGAGATTAAGGGAGCAAGCAAGAATGAATAGCAGCCCTCTTACCAAAAAAGAGGGATGTGACTCAAGGATCAGGATGTGCATTGCATTTCACACGGCACTAGCTGAAGTGAAGTTTCCTGCACTACATTTCTGGTGGACAATAGAAGAACAGATGGCTTAGAGAGTGAGAGAGAAGGATAGACACAGTCTGGAACTGGATTTTTAAATTAAGGAGGAGTCAGTAGAGTTTAATGAAAATAGGATTACATGGTTGATAAAAAAAAAAAAAAAATATTTTCTCCCCTAGGAAAAAAAGAGTTGCTTGAAGTGTTATGGAGAAGTAGGTCTTGAGGAGATGATAAGGAGAAGGAATTACAATGGTTTAGGTAAGAGGAATGAATAGTGTAATCCTTGTTGGTGGTCTGAAGACGAAAACATTGTGTATGAAACTGAAGATAAAGATAGGACATGAAGATAATCCTAGTACCATCTATAGAGTTTATTTGAATTTCAGAGAGCTCTGTCCAGATCTAGGTCAGGGAGAGAAGAAATAAAAGCGTCCTTCAGGGCTCTCTCCTTATCTGAACAAATCTTCTGAAGCATCTCACTGGAAAAATTGTACTGAGCTTATTTTCTTGGGCATGTCCTTACTTTGTGAAAGATGGGCTCAGGATGTTTATTGGCATGGAGGCAGAGAGCGTGATTTGGGCAGTTATGTGGGCCACTGGGTAAAGCATCAGATTGAGGTCTCAGATACTTGAGCAAGTTACCATAGCTTAATGAGTTCCTGAGTAGCAGCTGAGCTGTTGTAAATGTAGGGTAGCACACGCTAATTTAAACTGTTTTCACTGGGGCTCAGCTGATGCATGGCAGCCATTAAGCCAAGGTAACTCAGTCATATGTCTTAAATCTGATTTAAGGAATCTGGGCTCAGCTCAGTAGAGGAGGTGGGTCATTAGGCTTCTGCTCACCTCATGACTTCTTTGGGCAACCATTTCATCTTGGTTTTCTTATGCATATAGCAGTAGTAATGGTGCCAATTCACAATTGTGAAGTACTTTAGGGGAGAATAGAGAGGAGGGGGGAAGTGAAGGCTTTAAGAGCAAGATACTGCTGAGTAGAAGTGTGGAATATGTTGAACTTTGCCTGAGTTTAATGCAAAATTTTCATGCTTGTCCTCATTAATACCTGAGTAAATCCAATGTGTTTAAAGTGGTTTTGCTGGTATAAAGGAGAACAGAATCTTGCCATAGGGACTTAGCCTTCTGTTGGTGAGCATGCATAACCTCAGCTGAGATTTACCACAATTCCTGGGAAATGCTGAGGTAAGAGCAGAAGAACCAGGAAATGTGCTTTTTGCTTACTATTTACTCTCTTTGGATGTTTCAGAAGGTATCAGGCACCTCTATCCTCCAGGAAAAGTGCACAAGTGTCTTTTTTTTTTTTTTTTTTTTTTAATATGATATGCTTTTTAATCTTTTAATATTGAAAGGTTTGGTTTCTCCCTTGTTTGAAATGAACGTGTTCCCCTGTGGAAGGATTTTTATTCTGTCTTTGTGTGGTGATCATAATGTGGCACTCCAGACAGCTATTCTGCTCAGAGTTGAAAAACACTGAGCATTTCCTTTAATACTACCAATAAACATTTGTGCTGTTTTTTCCATAAAGTGGTACACTAAGCATCGTGCCAGTTCTTCAAGTGACAGATTCTTTTGGAGGCAAAAGAAAAGTATCAGTATTTACCAGTTACCATAAGTATTTCCAAACAATTTAAGAAGCACAAAGTCCTAAAATATTTATGTATGCACATCAGTTACAGTACTCTGCTACCATTTATTGGGCACCATGACAAAAATCATAGAATGATATCAGAGTAACAATTGCAGTGATAATTACTTGAGGGAATCACTCCATAATGAAAATTAAAAATAAAACTATAGTATCATGTACAGTGATTAAATATTTGTGGAATGATTTATGCTACAATCATGAAGGTGGTTCATATTTCAAAATATTTTACCCAGAAAATTAACATCTTGCTGCAAAAATAGGCTTCATATTCTTACAATAACAACTTTAGAAGTTGCAAAGGACAATGCTTCTCATGTACTCACAGACAATTTCCTGTCTTGTTCCTCCTGTTACAAAGGAGTCAATAAACTAGTAAACTGCTAGAAAAATAATCTGATATCACTCCTGCATGCATTTACAGTGAATAATAATGAGGAACAGCAGAACAAGTATCAAAGATCTTGGTTTGGGGGTCCTGCCTAGTAAGCATAGGCAGCCTCTGCCTAGTTGTTCATCAGACTAAAGATTTTCAACAGAGCTGTTCTAACCCCCTCAGCTACTGCTTCTGGGCCGGCAGTAGCAGCTGTCTCTTACCATTATGCCCCGAGGAAGCAATGGCATTTGCCAGCAACTCCCTTTGTGTCTAACTCATTTCCTACATTCTCTTCTTTCATTTGCATAGTCAACTGGTCCTTACGCCTCAAGAAAATCAGGAGAGTATCTGAGGAATAAGTTGTTAGAAATGGAGTTTTTAAACATCACACCAGGAGGTGCATGCACAGACCTCATTATATTCCCAACAGGTCTGCCAGCTCACGAGAACATAACACACCAGAGAGACTCTCTGTACTAACAGTTGACAGTACTAAAATAAAGAAGGCAGCTCCCTCCCTTCCATCTCAGGAAATCATTGTGCAAATGCAGAGAAATATTTTTGCGTGCCTGCCTTCCATTGCCCTTCTGGTAGACAATATTTACTGATGTCAGGAGTGCTAGAAAGAGTAGGACTTCAGTTATAATACACTGCCTGCATCTATTGTTCTTCCCTCCATCTGTCTCCCTCCTTTCACAGTAATTTAGCCTGAGGTTGTCCCAAAAGCATCAGTTAGAAATTAGTCAAAATAACCTGAAATCCTAGAAGAGGTTAGATCAGAGACTTGTTTCACTGAACCTCTTCAGAATCAGGGCTTCAGCATCGTTAGTGCTTTGATCTCTGATGGTTTTTCCCATCTGTGGTTAGCTGGGCCGCAATGGCATGCGGATGCCTTTGCTGCCCAGGAGAGATCTGGCAAAGATGTTTTCCAGGTGAGGGGCTGTGTTGACATCAAGTGCTCTGAACAAACAACAACTAATGCTGCCTCAAAGATGTCTCTGACAAATAACGGTCATCAAGACTTGTGTGTTCCCCTCGTCCACTCCCACCCATTCTCATTCTTTTTGACTAGCCCAGTGGATATCTGATAAGCCGGCCTTCTAAGTTGTCTGTGGTGTTCATGCCTTTGTTAGGTGCTTGCAGCAGCTGAAGGCTTTTACTTGATATAATCGTGGTCTCCTGACTGTGAAAGGCTTTTTTTTTCTTTTGTCCTAGCCCCGTGTCCTCTTATTCTGGGCTTGGATATGACTGGGGCAGTGCTTGATGTGATTTCTTAGCTAGAAGAGGAACCCAGGCACAGCTGAACAGTGCTGAACCAAACCAGCTGCTGACTTATTGGACAAGTGGCAAGGGTTCAATCACAAGTGCTCTTAATTAAAAAAAAAAAAAAAAAAAAAAAAAAACCAAAAACAAAAAAAAAAAAAAAGAAGATAATTCCGTGCCTAAGATTTTGGCCTTATTTGCTGCTGACCTGGTGCCGACCGCCATGCCGCAGCTGATGCCAGTTTTCCTGTTTGAAGCAACAGAGAAAGCACGTTGGGAATCTTTGACAATGTTATTAGCAGAGCTGGTCAAGAACACTTGCAACAAAGCGAAAGTGCTTTGAAATATCTTGCTTTGGTTATGAGAAGGGCTTCATTGGGTGGGGTTTTTTTGGAGGAGGGGGAAGAGGGACGGAATGAGTATTGCTGTGACCTGTGTGGGCTTGCAGCTTAGTGACTAGAGCTGTGGTGTGGGATGCTGGCATTTGTGGCCTGCTCTTATTTGGAAAGGGCTCAGTTAGTTGCTCTTGCTCTCAGTCAGGCAGTTGATCAATCAGACTTTAATCTAGGGGCATAAAACCATTGTCATCGTTCTTCACTGGGCTTTGTCAGGCAAAGAGTCTGGTGTTGCTGGCGTTTGGTGTGGTCTTAGTGCTTGAAGAAGGTAAGAGAGAGACTACTTTGAACAAACACTGTTGCTCATTCAGGTGTGACAAGGTTCTGCCACAAGCCCATTGAATGTGAAATATATGTGCAATATACTGCCTTTATCTAGCTGATGTGTTCAAGCTAATCACAGTGTATGCACAGCTCCATGTACGTTATGCAAAAACTCAGCAGTACTTCACTAACCTGTATGTCACTGTCAAAATTTTTGCTCTTTTGTTGTTTTTAAGCTTTGTAGTCAATGCTGATATTGTATTGTCTTGCGGATGTGTTTTGGTCCCATTGGCTCCAGAAAAGGTACTGAATGCTTCGTGCTTTTAAAAAATGTGCCCTCGTGGTCAGGAGGCTGAACTGGTAATAGCAGTCTGACTTCAGATGCCTTTTTTATAAACACTGGTTATATCTGTGGTTCTATGAATGAATGTAGGAATTTCCTGGCCTTATGCAGGTTATGATAATCCCAAATGCTGTTAGTGGTTTTGGACTTGTTTGGAATGTCCTGCCTATGTAGGAACCATCCAGAACAGCTTTTCTGTCAGTAAGCACAAGCTGACTTCACCTGCCTACAAACCATTCTCCAAATGAGCCTCTGTAGTGACCAGGGAACCTAAAATTGAAGCCATATGGAAACTTACTGCGCATATTAAATTGCATGCAACAGTGTTAACAGCATTTTGATTTGTGGCTGCAAGTAATAAATGAATTATATTAATTTTGTAGCTGCAAGCTAATTTCTCCAGAATTACTTTTTAATAACCAGCATCATGTTCACTGGTAAGATTTAAATACATTTAGGAACAAATCTGAGGATTTCTTTTTTCTTCAAAAAAATGTAATGCTAGGTTATCATTTGAGACTGAGTTTATTTAATAATTCTCTAGACATTTCAAAGTAAAATGTCACTTAACAGCTGAGTGACCTAGAAACCAGATTACCTGTGCGTCATGCAGGAGCTGGGGTAAATCACAGGTGAAATGGTTAGACTCAGCAAAGCCTCTGTATTGTGTACCACTACTTTCACACATACTCGCCTGGAACAGAGAAGGGGCAGGTGCAACGCTGGTCTAGGATGTGTGAGCATAGGAGTTATCCCTCCTTGCGTGTGGTCCTTCTTTGCCAATAACTTATCCTTTTTGGAGGAGGAGTTGCTTCCCAGACAACTCATTGGTGACTGTAAGAAGGCAAAGGATGATGGTGAGTGTATGCTTGCAGTCTGGGGCTGCTAGAAATGTGTGGGGCCCTGTATAAAATATCTTCTCTTATGCCTTGGTCTATTAATAACATATTTAATATATTAATACTGATACTGCTTGTGTCATTTTTGCCCAGAACAGTGCTGAGTTTGAAGGGAACAACACATGGATGGGAAAAAGAGTATAGGGAATATGACCACAGCAGCAGTGAGATACGGCGCTCAGGCAGTTTGTACTGTTAGTCTCTCGTGGAGGCCACTAGGCACAGCTTAAATGAACCACTGAAGAGCTTTTCCATAAGGCTGTGCCTGTGGTAGAGGCCATTACTCATGGCAGAGTCACCATCTTACAGAACGGGCTGACATCTGTGTGAGTACCTGAGGGTACGGGGAACCCGTGATTAAGTAAGATGTGGATGTATTGTACAGCAACATATCTCCTCTAGGGCATCTTTTGCAGGCTCAGCTGTTGTGAAGTGCCTGTTAATCCAGCATGAAGGCTGAAGTAACTGTTATGGGGTGGATGACCTGCTGTGCAAAGCAACTGCATTGTCCAAAATAGGGATAGACAGAGTCGTAGCCGGGACGCACTTGCTGTCCAGGCAAAGCATGCCAACACCACAGCTCAAGTTTAACATACCTGTTCCAAGGAGGTAATTTTCCGAATTTGTTGTGACCCCGATCTTGCTTTTTTCCCTGCAGAAGCCGAGTACTACTTTGCCAGTCTTTCCACTGGGTGCCACGGTGCATGCTGCACTGAATTACTTTATCTGCTAGGACATCCCTGGTCATACTCCTGTGTCACTCGTCATGTTGAGCCTGTGTTTCTGTGGTTGCAGTATTTGTCATTTTGATTTCTGGGTTTAGGTATCTTAAGCCTCTCCTAGAGAGAGCACAAGACTAGGCACGGGAACAGGGTTAGCCTTTTAACTATGTTTGTATTATTTTATTGCATATTGGAAAAACCCTGAGTGTTTAGAAGGAGTAAGAATATATGAAATTTAGGAGTGGAGGGCACATGATGATTATGACTAGTTTGAACGCATGGGTGGAAAGTCTGTGTAGCTAAACCCCTGGAAACTGGTGGCTAGACATATATATTGGCTACCAGCTCATTGTCTACCACACTCTTAAATTTTGTGCCCTTTTGGCACCAAAATTTGTATGACTATACTAATTTAGTGAAATGATTTCCCCACTTTCTGATGGGACTCTGCAAAATCTGCTTCTCAGTGGGTTTAGGCATTCTTTTCTGTGTGCACTGATGGTGTGAAGTCAGCCAAAATGGTTATTATAATCTATTGTGGGGAATATATTTACTTTTCTAAAGTAATTCTCCTTATCAAGACAAAGATGCCAAGCACAAGAAAGCTTTCTTCGTTAATCCAGAGGGAAAGGGCTTTACATCATGACTGATATGGATTCCCCCTCAGAATATGGGGATGGAATCTCAAT
>KL255038.1:0-42666 GCA_000699545.1 Podiceps cristatus
ACTTTTTATTATGTAAAGGCAGCATCAAGACGCTGATCTTGGCTGGGGCCCAAGGTGTTCCTGGCTTCCAAATCCGTTGAACAACATATCTTTCAGCATGCTTATCAGGCTGCTAATGGGGTGACTGGATAAGGAAATAGGATTAATAGGGAAGATTCTTCTGTACTGGTACATGGGAGGGATTTAAGGTCACCTGCCAGGATCACTGGGACAAAACTTACTGAATTATTTTCCCACCTTTACCTTGGGCATTAATGACACCTCAATCGCTATTTGCTATGATAATCTAATTTTCTGAGGGTTACAATAGTCCTAGCTAAAGCTGTTCGGCTGGACAAAGAGCATTTGTGGCTGAAATGCAACAATTTATAGTTTGCAGTACAGGAAAGCCATTCCCTCCAGACTTTTTCTATTTTCTAAGGGTTATTTTGTTTGTTTTTTGATGAATAGTTCTTGAGTTATGACTGACGAAAGGCGATATGTGAACTTGGGAAAGAAATGTGTTGTTACAGAGGACACTTTCCCCCAGCCTCCCAAAGCCCTGTGCTGTGTGGTTTGCCAAGCCACAGCTGTAATGCCTAAAATATGGAGGAGAAAGAGGAGAAATGCAAGCTGAATCTCTTTTCTGCTGCAGAATCTGAATGCAGTGGTGTATTCAGAGGGGAAATTGTAGTCACACCATCCAGCTTGCCAGTCAAATGCATAACGCATGGCAGGCATATTCTGAAATCTGTTCGTGTGTTCAAGGAACACTGAATCTGAAGTCCCCTCATTGCTATTATCCTTATTTATCTGCAGTGCAGTAGCACCTGTGCAGTGCTGTAAAATTTCCTTCAGGAAATGTCATGCTTCATTGAATCCTCCAAATCTTAAATTAGATTTCTCACTGTTATTACATGCTGCAGGGGCAAATTTTCTTCACCTCACGTAGCTTGGCAAATGGGCTGTACGCAGGGATGTGGTACCGGACGTGTTTTCTCTGCTAAACAGTATGATGGCAGCTGCATGCCCGTGGCCGTACTGTTGGTGTGCGCTGCCCTCCTCTCCATGGTGGAGGATGTATGGCAAGGCCACAGCCACTCCCAGAGGGCAGGTCTGAGTGCTTTTGGGACCAATCTCAGCTGTGGTGGCACTCAGGTCCCACCAAATTTGTTTGCAGGGCTCACTCGGGTCCCAGTGTGTTCCCCTCTCCCCAGCACAGAGAAGACAGGTTTCAAACTCTGTCCAAAGCAGCGGTGGGCACCCCCAGCCTGTGCCCGGACGGCGCGTTACCTTTGCTCTTCCAGGTGCGGTCAGTGGCGTAGCCCAGGTGCCCAGCATATTTCCTGTTGAACTCTGCCATCAGCGACTTGTACGGGTTCCTTATCAATAGGATCGCTGAGTCAAACATTTCAATCTCTGTCTTGCCACTTTCATGTGTTTTCACGCAGATGGTCCTTCTACTTCTCCAGTGGTCTTTTTCTCCTTTAAAACCTGTTTTACAAGACAAGATGGTTGGGCTTTTCACTTGATTATATGTCTTGTGCCTTTTCACTCTCTAAATCATTCCCTACAGTGGAGTAAAACTGTTGTGAAGGTACCAGTCAATTAAAGCCACGGCTGGAGCCTTGGCGATGAGCGGGCCATGCTCTGGGAGCCAGGCTTCCCTCTGCTGGGGAGGACTTTGTCGGTGCCTCACTGCAAAAGGGCTGTTTTTCACAGGACCAACGCTTGACACTTGCTATTGGGCCCTCTCAGAATAATCAGTAATACTTAAAAATTTAACCCTCGTGTTTCATGTGCTACTGAAGGGTGTTACCCTCAAGGTTTAGTCAACCTTTTTTTAGTCAGCTGGTGTTTTAGATGGGAGCAGCATACATGCATGTGCACAGCAGTACGGATATAAGCAATGTGCGGGTTTTGCAAATTGAGAGCCTGGCTGTTGTCTGTGAAAGCAGCTGCCTGTCAGGCTCAGCTTGCTGCTGGAGCAGTCCCTGTGGCTGTCTGCACCACGTGAGGCCGCTTGTTCAGGCACCTGTTTAAATCTTACCGAATGTGCTGACAGTGCCAGCCTTTGCTGGCTCTGAGCAGAAGGATGCCAGAGCAAGTAAGTAAAGCTTCCTGCCTTGGAAGGACTTTGTGTCCCATCCCTCTGGATACGGTACCTTTGTTGTAGAGAGCTCCATCGAAGTAATAGCTACCGGTGTAGTATCCTGTGGCATGCTCTATCAAATGGCGAGCCCATGTGTTCCCAGCCCCAGGAAAGCTTGACAAAGCAACAAACACTTTGGACTTCGTGGTTAAGAATTTCCTGTCCGTGCAGCGGGTGTCTGCCAGTACAGAAGATATTTTGTTGTTAGCATTGTGGCTTTTTAATTATTCCATTGACAGCTCTTGATTATAGGGTTTATTGCTTGTTCCTTTTCTCTTATGAATATAGGTTATCTATTTGAGTCCAGTTATGAGTCAGCTACTTCCCAAAATTAATTTAGCCATAAGAGGCCAAAGAGATTATCCTTAGAAGAGGTTTTTGCTGGTTTTGTGTTAGGCAATGCTTTTTTGATAGAGCTGTGGCATCCATTGTACTTGCCAGCCAGTTGTGATAAAAGCCCCTTGATGCCTGTTTGTTACCGGCTATTTGCCTGGCAGGTTGGCTTTTCAATGAAACCCTGAATGTACTATAACACCTGGAAACTGCAAGTTTTGTAACACAGGAGAAACCCCTCCTACTGATTCCTCTCCGAAGGGCCCAAGGCAGTGATGAGCCCACACTGCATTAGTCTCCCGTGGGGGCTAGACACCTAAAAAATTTGTAAATCCTAACCCTTCTTAGTGTGCCAATAAAAGCAAGAATAGGATGAGAACTGCTCTTCATCCTCAGTGATGACTCAAAAAGAAGCCAGGAAATAAATTAGAAATTACTCTCATCATTCTTCAAAGCAGCCTCTAGCTGAAGCCATAGCTAGAAAGTGCCAGCACAGTCCAGAGGAGCCTGTCTTCTGCTACTAATGATCTACACAGATGAGGGAAGTACTAGCAGTTTCATGAAAGCATGTGTTCTTGCATGATCTTTTCGCCTGCTGGTGTCTGCAGTCTACCTCTCAGCTGGGAGATGGAGGGGAAAAAGGGGGTATCAGAGAAAAATAGCCCAGCACCAATCCCAAAAAGCACTTAATTTGTTTAATTTTAAACTTGTGAGAAGTTTCAATGAACTCGGTGCAAATCATTGCATGGATAAACTTGCCGGTACCACCTAAACGGTTTACTGGATTGGAGCCTTACTCTCTGCTTTATTTTCTGGCTTTGAAAGCTGCATGCAGATGAGTATTTTGGAGCAAGATGGGTAGAGCAAAATTAGTGTCTGCAGAGCTACCTCGGTGGCTGCACAACATGGGGGCCGGGTGTGCATTTAACGAGCAGGACTGGAACTGGGGTCCTGCTGGGGCTCCTCGTCCCAGGCTGCCTGGGGTGCTGCATGGCTCGGGCTATGCCTTCCCAGGCTCTGCCTTGTTCTCTTCATCTGCAAAATAATTACACTTTTCCAGGGCCGGGGGAGGCTGTGCTGCTTAATGAGAGAATGGAAAGGTGCAAACTTACAAGCGTGATTTCAAGGGGGGAGGTGGGAATTTAGATAAGGGCTTTTCACTAAATTCCTGCCTGTATTGTGATACCAACCATTGTGGCTAAGGCTGCTGTGAACTAGATCACTTTTACCCACTGCAGAAGGGGTGCAGGGGCTATTTCCAGCAGTGGTGGGTCTGGCCCTGGCACGATGCTGGAGCTCATACCTTGCACCGGTGTCTGGTAGACCAGGCAGTATTTTCCCTTGGCGGCAGCGCTGGCATTGTGCATCCTGCTGCAGAGCAGCCCGTCCGTGCCGTCGTGCAGCGAGAAGCGCCCAGTGGGGTAGCCGCAGTAGCACTCCCACCCTCTGATGACTGCCAAGGGAAACTCCTACGAAAGAGAGAAAATAGATCAGTGCGTAAATGCCACGTCATCAACAGCCTGTGGGGAATGCTGCTGCTATACAAAGAAAAATAAATCTTCACAAGGCTGCTGTCAAGATCAAAGCAATGTTTGATATATCATTGTAAAGCTCATGCTTCTTATACTACTACTGTCTTCCATATGGCAATTTCTTAAAAATTGGTTTTCAGACACAAGCCTTGTAAAGCTTGAAAATTCACAATATTCTGAGTTTGTTTTTCATTATTCATAAAAATAATTTTATATTTCTGCAGCACTTAATACATAATTCCACCTTCAAAACCTCAGTGTGGGAGAAGTTGTTCTATGTACCCCCAAAATGAGTATTTTGAATTGGATCATCTTTTAAACTGTCATTTATATTCCCCCAAACTGAGGAGTCATCTGTTAAAGGTTTGCCTTATTCACTTGATTTTTACCAGAGTTTGTGTAGAGCAAACTTGCCCTTAAAGAATTAAAAGGTAGAAGGAAATTTACACCCACTGACTGCTGCAATCATGTTTAAAAATAGAAATAAAAAAATCAAGCCATAAAAAGTGTATGCATCTTAGTATGACTTCTTCGCGGTTTGCAAAAAATGAATGTGTGTAGAAGGGCTGATGTAGGGTTTGAGAGCTACTGTGTATATTTTTTGGAAAACTATTTAGAGACACAATACCAAGTAATCTTTAGCTCATCTATTCAGAGGGACTGTGCTGACAGCGAACACGGGGCTGCACAGAAAAGGCAGAGGGGAACCTGCAGTGCCTGAGCACAGCCGGAGCGGTACCTGGGGCTGGAGCGAGCCAAGGGCATGCACGGCTCTGCCTGCCCAGGCACATAGGATTAGCTCAGCTGGCACCCAGGCTCTGTCTGCAGGCACCGACGCTTCTTGCTTTATGTTACCTTGCTCCTAAATAGGGAAACGTCGTATGAAGCCCAGACTGACCGCCGCAAATGACAGCGGAGTGTAAATGTGCAACTACAAGAAGGTTATAGGTAGTGCTCGTTGCTAGGAAATAATTCCCAAGGAAAAGTTTTGGATGGAAGAAATTTCTTTTGAAGGGATTTGATGAAAAGTAATTGAGGTTTTTGTGTATGCGTCTTACCCAAAACAGGTAACAGGCTGCAAGGCAGCATTGATGTGAGGAGGCAGAGCAGTGAGGCTGGGCTGTTGTGCTAATATTGATGAGAATTAAGTTTGTTGGAAATCTGTGCTAATTTTTTGCTGAAAAAATTAGCAGTTGCTTATGTCCTCAGTAGAAAAAGCAGACTTAATACTTTGCTGGAACTGGCCCTAAAATTCAGTCTTTTTCCTCTTTACCAGGAGGACTGGGGTGGTTTTTCCTTAGGTTTCTGAAGTCCCCTCACTCGTGGGCTCGGCGCAGCCACAGAATGGCTGAAGGAAGCTCTGGGGTTATTCAAGTGCAGAACATTCAATTCTACCTATTCCGTATCAACACTTTTTGCCTTTTAAAAGTCTCTTGGAGTCTGGGAGTGCGTGACAGGACTGCTGAGCAGCTTATCTCTTGCTCTTCCCCACGTGTTCATCCTCTGATAAGGAGTCAAATACAACACATGTGCCATCTGTGCTCAAACAGCCAACATTTGCTTAGCGAATGAGATATGACATTGTCAAAAACTATTTACAGATTTCATCCAAGGGCAAAACAGTTCTGTTTCTGCCTGCAAACAGAAATTTTCACTTTACAATGAAGCAGAGTTTCAGTTTGAGAAATTAATAAGTGTCCTGTCCCTCAAACAAAGCCTAGAATAAAAATGTACCTTTTACCTCATGCCAAGTGGCACCTGCAAGCGATTGACTTTCTGGAAGGCTGGAGGTTTTGTGAAGAGACCTAAGCAAACGCTTCTCCATACTTTGTGCGTGCAGAAGCGTTGGTTGATAGGGCGCTGCCCTGCAGCCACTCTGCATGTGGTGCCGGGGACCGGGTTGCCCAGTCTGTCCAGAGTTAGGGCCATCGGCAGGCCCACGCCTGTGCAGCCTTCCTGCTGCTCAGGCAGCAGGTGGTGGGAGGAAGGGGGAGTGGGCTTCATGAGTGAAAGTTTGAGTTTCGGTGATGGCAGCACACACGCTGAAAGCAGCACTGTAGTTCTGGGAATTGCACCGGCTTCCACAGTGACGCGCTGTAATCAGACGGCTGATTATTTGGACTGTGCGTCTCCCTGATGCAGCGCACAAAATGATTGCGAGGTAGCGTATTCAATACTGACTTCCCATCGCTATTTAATTAAAACTAAAGCCATCTACTTTGCTCACCTGTGCATTTATGTATGCCCCAAGCTGTGGTTATAGCTTTAAGCAACCATGTAACTTTTAAGTGCAGGACTAGTCCTTGAGCTCAGTGCACACAAATCTGCGATGCTTCACTTCAGTTAAACGCAAGTGTATTGAGTGAGAAATGTGTGGGTCTACGAATAAGCATTTTTCTGGATTGGGCTTTAGAGCCTGCCTTGACAGGCTCAGGTGTCCATCTGGCAAGCTGCAATTCAGTGGGAGCTGATGTCAATCGGACTATTTGCATAAGAATCTGTTAGATGAAGCCTCAACAGGTAGTTTGTCCCAAGAAAAGCAGTCATTCTCCAACAGCAACACAGATGACCTGATGATTCAATCACTAATTATTTTTAAGATTGTATTCAAATTAAGAATTATGAATAGATTAAAATATACTTGACTGGTTCTACTCTGATAATTCTGCTAAATTGCTTTCTTTTCCAACTTCCTATACTAGCTCTCCTATCTGACGCAGTTAACATTTTTCTCTCAATCTGCCAAAAAGAGTAAGAGATAGGGGGCTAATCATAGAAAGAAATGTCTCTCCCAAGTAAAAAATGAGAGGTTTGGTTTATTTCAAAATGGGCACGTTCATTTTGCAACAAATGTAGAAGTCATTCTTCAAGTTTTCATAAAACTGGATATGCTAAGAGCAAAGAATAATACCATAAAGCCAATCACGTCCTTGCATAAAAATTCTGGCTTGTTTTACACTATGATCTATTGAGGCAGTGCATTGTTATACCCAATGTGATTCTGATTTGAAATATTCCCCTCTCACTGCCGCAATAAAGTCAGCGAGGCTGTGGTTAACTGTGCCAGTTGAGGTTCTGGCCTACTTATCTTTGTTGTATTGCCTTTTAAAATAAAGTATCTAAAAGAAGCTATGAAAACACTCTGTATGAGTTCTACAATGGGATTTGGATTAAAATCCCAGGAGTCTTTTGTTTATGGGTAAATAATGGCATGTAGCTACATCTGGAATCCCAAACAGCAGGTCTACTTTTGAAATAAAAAGATTGCTGTATTCTGTATATTGCTGTATAAAGAAAAGAAGCAACACCTTACGGTAATGTTCAAGTGTGCAAACTTGTTGGCATGGCTTTTGGATGCATTGAGATACTGGAGTTCTTTCCTCAAGACTTAGTGTTCTTCCAGATTTTATTGATATCATGATATGTAACTGTAGACAGCAGTTGAGTGGTAAAAGCTCTGTTTATTTAAAAATACAAGTTCAAATTAAGATGGCTCATTTAGTATGCAGGTTGGCTTATAAAAGAGCATATATGAAAATTTTGGCTTCTGGCCAAGGGACCTAGCACAGAAATGCATTCATGGATCTGTGTTATGGGGTAATAATGGGTTGCTATTAAGCCATGTCATCACTCTGTTAAGAAAGAAAGAAATTGCTAATTAAGGGTATTTAGCAGGTTTCATCTGAAGTTATGATGTCAAATTCATATCTCAAATGCTTCCAAAGGCTGGAGCTACCTTTTCAGCTGCACAAAGCAATTTGCAAGGCTAACAAATAAATATGGTACACCTCAATTTGCTTTTCTTCTCAGTCCTAAAGACCAAAAGACTTACTCATGTTTAACTTTAAGCATCCAGCTAGTTCTGTTTAAAAGCCTACTAGCTTTTTCAGGATACATGGAAATTGGTGGGATAATTCCTTTCAGCATAACAGGCTGGACTAAAATAACAGTGCCTTTCTGATTTCAGGAGAGAGAAGTACGCTTCTATCGGCTAGGAAGTTGTCCATCTTATTTTGAAAGGAAAGGAACCAAAGTCCGGGACAAAGATTTGTAGTGTCGTAAAAGCACTTGTTTTGGTATCTAGAGTTAAAGCTCCCATTAGCCTGTAACAGTTGGACTTGTGGATATGCAATTGCTGCTGCTTAAGTGGAGGGAGACATTGCCAGTCTTTTTGTAAGCAAATACTCTCTAACAGTCACTTTCTGAAGGGTAACGGTGCCTAGCAGAGCTAAAGGTGGGGTGGATGGAAGGAGGATAAGCAAGTTATTACCTGTGCCATTTTAGCGAAGGAATAAATGAAAGAGGTACAAAACCTTTTCTTTACCTTCCTTCAGTGCCTTTTTCTCTTAATGTTACCATTTCTGCAATCCTCTCAGTGCCCTCTGTGCAGAAAGAGTCTGTTTAGATAATCCTTTAGAATATCTGGTGTGCTGATGCCATTCTCACACAGGCTTCATCAAGCAAATATGCTCTGATTCTGACTCTGGAAAGGCACCAGCTGTTCTGCAGAGACGGACAGTTTCCTCTATCCTGTTGCTCTCCGATCCTAGTCCTGTTTGAATGTCATGCTAATGCAGTACGTTTTGGTTGTGGTCTTTTTCCTACCTTTCTCAGTCAGCAGTGATTTCAGATGCTTCCACTTTTTGGCTTCATGGCCAGAAAACCTTGAAGGAACTATACTTCTGAAAACCCACTTATTTAGAAAAGTCATCTCCCAAAACCAGAATGGCATGACTGTGCTTAAAACCATTTATCTCATGTTTGAACACATCTGAAAACATCTTCTCTAGATATTAAGTGCAATAATTAATTGCACTTCATCAGTAAAGATTAATGAAATCATGTTATGTATGGGTAAACTGACACAGAAAGACTAAGCTTTTTTCCCTGCTGTTAAACAATAGATTAAAAGCAGAACTTGGAAAGAATTGCTTATGAAGTCCTGCTTTAATGAACGTTTATATGCATAGAGGATGTGAGAGTGTGTTTGTACGCATGTTTGTAAGGTACCGTATGCGGGGAATAGGGGTGACTCCCTGCAATTCGCTGCACAGAGTTAATTCCATGATGCATTCTTAAAACGCTGATGAGCTGGCATAGAGGATACGTTGACTGGGAAAAGTTTTCCCACTCTACCTAGTAATTAAGAAGATTTGTTGTTCATGCTTTAATAGTTTTAATCAATTTTGTGATACTAGAAGATAAAGTAATTGAATGTTCAGTTTAGTGCAAGAGGCTGAAAGTGGCTGCATGCTAAATCTGACCACACTGTGAACCCTCTTCTGGACAGTAAAGCTCAGTTGGAGTGGGGAGGAAGGGAAGGGACTGACCTCAGCAGCAGCCACTAAACCAGAAGGTGCCCTGGGCCAAATGTTCCCTCCCTTGAGGATACCCAAGTCCATCAAAGTAAAACTCCTTCAGTTCTTAAATACGTGCTCTTGTTCTTTGAGAAGTGTGGAGGATGAGTGAAGGTGATGCTTCAGGCCGAGGGTATACACAAGGATAGCGGATGTTAGCATGTCCCTTCTCACCTTCTGTCCAAAAGCCAGTAAGCACACAACTGATGTTATCCGTTGCTTTCTTGTAGTATTGTGTATCAGCATTAAATTCTACAATGATTCCATTTTAAATTAAAATAGATTAGATTTAAATTACATGGGTTGTAGTGAAAGAGGTATAAACTCTTCCGGTGTGGAAAGAGGCACGCTTGTATGAAAGTCCCAGGAAAGTACACCTGCTTTCAGTGTGCTTATGTGCTGAATATTTTTTTTTATATATATTTAAGATTGTGTTGGCTAGGAACATGATACAGTTATGTGCTGGTATAAAAATTGTATAGACGCCTCAGCATTAAATCCTCTTGTTGGCTATGGCAGTTGCTGCTGCTGCACTGCCGCGGAGCCTGAGACCAAAAGGACCACCTTGGAGGGGAGCAGACAGGGCTGCACAAAGTGGAGGATGCTGGGGATTGCTTCTCCCTGCCCTGCCCACGCGCTGTGCGTGGCTCCCCAAGGGCTGAGTGGGCCCTGGAGCCACGTTTCAGGTGCTGCTCAGCCCACATCCACCCTCCAGCAGCTTGCCTCCCCATGAGCTACAGCCACCGAGACCTCCCCCGGGGTCAGGTCTGGGTCTGGGCATCATTTGAATGTGACACAGAAACGGTATCGATTTCCTCATGGTCGATATTCCTCACTTAGAACGGCTTTTCTGTGCGTCGTGTTTAGTGGCATCACTCTGATGGCTTTCCCTCCCCGCCTTCCCCGCTCAAGAGAGGGGTGGGACCAGATGCATCACTGGGTATTTACTCTGATGAGTTTTGTCCTTTAGAAACTCATTTACAAATTCAAAGCTCTAAGGCACTAATCTCTGCTATTCCCTTAGTAGATTAAAATTTAAAATAACAAAAAAGAAGAAAGGATGTGAAATGAGAACTGTTCTTACTTTCTTGGAGCAAAATTCAGAGCACATCTCCACCGTCAAATTGGGCTGTATCAAAGAGGCTGGAAAGGTGTCTGTTAAATTTTCTGGAGCTCTAAAACATCCTCGATAGATAACATTCCTCCCTGCAGGGATATGAAATAGGTCTCTCTTGAGAAAACAATGTCCGTAGTATCCTGCCTCTTTCACAAAGAACAATATTAGGTTCAGAAGCTAAAAATAATAAAATAAATTTTATATTCCAAATGCTGTAGAAATAAGAGAAACCATGATATACTCTAGAAAAATGTGTTGCAAATCCTGTGGTATTGAAAGGAGCACATGCCTTTAGCTTTGTACTAACCACTGAAAGTAGGGCTGCAGCAGCGTTTAAATTAAATTCTACCAGTGGAGGGCATTGCTATTGTTTGCAAGTCTCAGTTTTCTTTTGAAGACGTGCTTTCCCCTGGAAGACTTAAAAGCTCCACTAAAAATCTACAAAGCTTCCCATGATCTCCACCAGAAAAGAAAAGGAATTTAAATGAATCCTGAAAGTCCCCACAGGGACCCACCTTCCTGCACATCTGCTCAGTTGCTGAGCTATCCCTCTCCTCTGCCCACTCTTTCTTTTAAGGGCAGGAGAGTTTGCTGCAGCCTTCGAAATCTAAACTAGGCTTTTGTAAGCTGTTTGGGGAGAACAGCTTGCTTCAAGTCTTTAGCATCAGCCTCTGATCTCACCTGCTCCTCTATAAATGCCACAGAGCTTGGCAGAATTGCTCCATTTTTTTCATCACTGTGATTGAAGTTAGGATTTAGCCCAAATACTTGTTGCAAGCAGCAATACAATTTTCCCTCCTGCTTAAGAGAGAAATGTCCCCTGACAGAACCAAACAAAAACCCAAAGCTGTCACAGAAACTCACTACCCGAGGTGAGGCAATGCATTTGCGCAGATGAACTAATGGTAATGAAGAAAATAACATCGTGTGGCTGGTTAGAGAAAGAAAAAAGTCTGCGTGTTGTATGACAGTTCTGTAATTCTTAGGATTTTGTGGGCTTTACAAAGTCAGAAAATGCATTAACTTTATCGCTCTGTACTAACTCTATTGACAGAATGTGCCTAGCATGACTTAATAGGGAGAAAGGTGGACCTGGGAATGAATTTGCATTTTCTGAGTCCTGGTCTGCACCTACTGGTTACCTTGAGCAATACTTACCAGAACTGATGTGAGAAATGTGTTGGATGGCAGGAGAGATGCAGTGGAGTTCTGAAGGAAAAATTTGGTTCTGCATGAATTTCCTGGCAGGAGGGCCCAGATTCTCCAGCATGAGTTGAGAGCAGTCTAAGCAGAAGCTACTGAAATAGTGTTCTAATAACCGTTCAGACCAGTTACTAGATGCAGTGCGTGATCTTTGGGGTCACTTGGGCGATGTGAAAATTAAGTAACTTGATGCAAGTTGGGGGGAAACAGGAGTCTCCCTGGGACTAGATCACTACAGGCACGGCACCAAAGAATCCAGGAACAAAGTTTTTTGCTTCTCAGGATGCTGTTGAAAGACTTCCTACTAAATCTCACACTATTATTTAATCCATGAAACAAAACATTTATGAAGGTGTTTAGAGTTGTCTCAGCAGGTCAGGAAGAAAGCTTGACCTGCCCACGTCAGCACTCGGGAGGGAGCAGGGTTTGCAGGGAACCCATGGGTCACACTGGAAATGTGCTGTATTTACATATCTGCCTGCTTTCTGGGGAAAGATGGCTGAATCCTGCCCTGAGGAAAACAGCACTCTGTGCCACAGTGATCCCCAGGCTGCAGTAGCTGCGGACTTCGAGCTTCATTGCACTGACCATGATGAGGGGGCACGAGTCCTGCAGCGCAGGAGCTGCACAGCTCGTGGCGCTCAGCGAGCCCGAGTGGGAAGGGGCAGGTGAGGGACAGAGGGGAGCCAGCAAACCCCACCTCTGGGAAGGCTTAAGTGGAGATGCCACTAGATCTGCTCTGCATAAGGAAAAAGCCTCATGGGAGGTCTGTTCGCTCTATTGAATAGTGTGAATCACGGATGCCATTCCAGTTTGAGTTATTTTCCAATACACTTGTTCATCATGATTAATACTTCTGTTGGCCCCTCAGCTAGATCGTGTAAGTGGGATTCTTCAAACAGCCAAACATCATGTATTACTAAGGGCAAATAAAATAGAAATCTAGCTTCAGGCTAGACTAATTTGATGACTAATTCATTAATACTTAAGAAAAAAATAAATGCCACCTTTTCCTGTGAAATATGTATATATATTTTATACCGAAGATTTAAAGAGTGATGCATGTCCCGGGAAACCTGCCAATGTGCCTGTCAGCCTGACACGAGCAATTTAGGTCTATGCACCTTTGATATATAATTTATATGTTGCTGGGTGGATTATAATACAAACCTTGACTTGTCTTTAAGAAGAAATGAAGTACCATCAATACTGGTACAACCTAAGGTCTTGGTGGTGCTTCTCAGCAAATAAAATACGTTAAGGTCTTGTGAGCTTGCCAAAAGTAAAGACTGCTCTGCTGTTTAGATATTGTATGTATTTTGTGTTGGCCTAAAGCTTTATCTATTGTATCTCCTGTGGTAACTAATTGAATGACAAGCAGAGTAAGTGTTGTCATCTAAAGATGAAAAAACTATCCCAACAACCACTAGAACAAAAGTCCTTGGAAGAGCAAAACTGTGGTTTCGTTTCTCCCACTTAGGAGAGAGATTGGTGTCGCGCTCTCTCCGGCCTCTACTTACTCTCCTGCTGCAGTCACGTAGCCCTTACATTGTTCAGGATCATTTCTCAGCTTAGGGTGGCACTGATACGAGTGCTTTTCTGCCCTCCCGTTATAAGGCCCTCTCTTCCAGGGTTGTTTCTCAAACATACGTGGGTTCTACCCTCTGCAGTGGATGTGAAAAGGAGTGGGTTTTCCTCAGCTGAAATTCTGCTGATGTTGCAATTGCTCTGCACTGTGCTCTGTTTCTTCTCCAGTGACACTAACTTTCTGCATGATAGCCGTGCCAGGCGCATCTCGCCGCTCCGAGGCAGTGAGCAACACTGCTATTTCGGGGAGGGAGCCAGGGACCGCACCAGCAGCAAATGGATACCGGGCCCCGCAGGCACATTTGTCCTTTACTGTTTCAAGCTCTGGGACAAATAGAGCGAGACGAGCAGCAGAGACAGCCCACACGCTCAGCCTGGCTGCAGTATCTCCACCAAAAAAAAACATGGGGCAAGTGTTGCTGCTGGGGCCTGGGGACAGTGGCCGCCTCTCTCTGGTTGCACGCCCACTTACGTTGTCTCGCTCCTTCCTGCAGTTCCTCCACCCTGTAGACAGAGAGCCGGTTCACCCCTCCGCAGACAGAGCCTTTTTCCCCCTTGCACTCGCTGTTGCACTCCTCCGGCTTTGAGGCAGTTGCTGGGAGCTTGTTCCCGCAGTAGCACTCTGCTCCGTACGCCAGGCCCGCATAGGTGTAAGCCCTGCGTGGAGCACGACCAGGCACTGTCAGCACCCTGTCTATTCCCTGAGTTTATAGCTAGCAAAGGCAGGAGCCTGTCCCATGTATGCCATATGCTTCTGCTGCCCGGCTCCAGAGATGGAGCTGGCCCTGGGGACCAGCACAGCCTCTTTGAAGTGGGCAACGGCAGGGAGCGGAGGTGGTCAGAGTCTGCCCGGCATGACCTACCTGGGCCTGAGGCAGTCCTTGGGAGGGCAAAATGGGCTTTGCCTCCCGATGTGGGTGGCTGAGTGACAGCCCCGTCTCCGGCTGTGCGGGTATGCTCGTGCCATTCCTACAGAGCACAGCTTTCTCTTGTGCTTGGGAGCAACCGGAAGCATTTTTCATAAATATTTTCATATAGTCCTGCCCCGGGTGCTAACGATCGTCCCCAGCCCGCAGCCTGCCTTGGCCGACCGGGGCAGGTAGAGCGGTGGCAGGAGCTGTGCCTGCCTGATCCCCGCTGACTGCTAGCTCCCCAGGCTGCCCAGGAATGGCCCTGCTCCCTACCACACACCCAGTCGTCTTGCTCTCTCTTGGGTCTGGGAGTGCTAGGTTGTTCATAGGGTTTCTTTAATATTTTAGCTCAAAGATTTGGGCTGGAGAGCAATATCTAACAAAGATTATCTAACAAAACGGTATTTTTGACTAGGACTACAGAAAATATAAGTAGCTATGCTATAACAAAGAGGATAAACAGCAGTGAAATAATCTACTTTAAGCAAGGTAGGAGAGCTACACCATGCCTGAAGGTATAAGATAATCACAGTTTTCACAGATGCTATATGTTTAACATATGCATGCTTTTCCCATTTCGAGTTCAGTGCCACTTATTGTCAGAAAGGAGGAAACTTGCAGTGAAAAAATGCCACTCACCTCTCAGCACAAGCTTCTTGACAGTGAGATATTGTCATTTTTCTTAAGTCATAAAACACAGCTCCCTTCAGTGTCTTCTCCCTCGAATCATCGCTGAAGCATCCCACGTAGGTGCCTGTGTGCATGTGAGACCAGAATTAGGCAGTGTGCGTGGGATGGAGACGGGGAGAGGGGAACGAACAAACATCCAGCGGTGATTCAGTGGCCGCAGCACAAGCAGGGCTGGATTCGATTGCGTCACGGGCTGAGTTCCTGCCTGCTCTGCAGGCCTGTCCGCTGGTACTGCACCTCCGTAGGAGCTATTGAAGGGGTAAGCTCAATGCCCAACGGGAAGGAGCAGAAGGGAAATTAGGCTTTTCCCTTACCCAGGTTCCTTTCAGCAGGCCTGTCTCTGCAGACCCAGAGTCTGCAACTGCCCCGGAGCCATGGTTCTGGTGAGCAGCTGCCGCCTGCTTGACTCCCTGCCCTTGGCGACAAAGCATGGCGAATTTCTAAAGTAAAGGAGAACGTAGTCTCAAAATGGTATAAACTTTGAGAAATGTTGGATTTCTCCCAAGTTTTCTTGAAAAAAATCTAGTTGAGAGTAAGATGGTGCAAGAGAAATATTAAGAACATCAATTTTCTTTGCGTACTTAGAGTTATATTAAAGCTATAATGGAAAGATAACTTTGGTCTTAACTAGGCAGCACTGTCTAGCTATCGCATTGAACTCTTTTTCTCCAGTGCAAATGAGTATTTTAAAATATGTCTTGCTTTACTTAGCATATGAAAGATAAATATTTCTCTTAGGCTGCATCCTATGTTAAGCCTCTCTTTTTTGTTGTTGTTGTCATGAGCAAAATACTGTAAAAATCCAGCCCATGTTTTAATATAGGATTGGAAGGATGATGTAGGGTCCCACTATTATACAGCAATTTTTTTGTATATAAGTACATTTTATCATTAAAATATGAAGGAAAAAAGGAAATTTGATTTTAGAAGTAGCAGTATTGAGATGACAACACAGAGAAATTAAATAACATGAGCGATGGATAGGAAGAGAATATATGATGAAAAATGAAACTAAAAAGCATTATATTAACAATAAAAATAATCCACAACAAAAAGAAAGTTCAGGCTACTCTGACAGAGCTTTTGGAGCTAGGAATAATAAACCAAACAGTTAAATATTACAAACACAACAGCAGATTCAAAGACCTGCATGTTGGTAATTTGCAAACATGCCATTAGAAGATTCCCAAGCCGTGATTACACACCCGCAGCACGCTGTTAACAAGCTGGGAGTCACACACCTGCAGTGAGGATGTTCTGCATTTTACTGGAGCCTGTTGATTTGGGTACTTTGGTTCAAACCAGTAGCAGCAGAGCACTTCGCGTGTGGAGCTGAGGAGTGCCAGTCAGCAAGCACGGGCAGGCCAGCCAACCCAGCAGCATCTGCCCGCTCCCCGCATCCCGCCCACGCTGCCGCCAGCCCGGCAGCAATATCTCATTCACGTTCTCCTATGAATGAGTCACGGAGAGTCTCTGTGGTCTTAGAGCCGAATGTCATGTCAGCAATCCACTCCCTGTCACCTTTGCAGCCTGTGCAACGGCATAACCAGTCCAGGGGAAATAACGTGAAACACCCCATCCACTGGAAGTGTTTGTAGCAGAAATTTTTCATTTTTTACCTATCACATTCCACACTTCTGTTTGCGTTTGCTGCACTGAATAGTATTTGCCAGTCTCCCTGGCAGGGTAAGATGTGGTCCCTGCCCTGAGCCACTTGCAGTGTAAGCAGGCAAGATAGTGTGGTGTGGAGAAGGGGAAAAAAAAAAAAAAAAAAGACTTGAATTTTCTCACCCAGGGCCACGTGATCCTGGGTGGACACAGAGCAAGGAAAAGCGAGCTGGGGGGTGTTCACAATGCGCTGGAGCAGATGCCGTCGGTTTTGTCTCAGGTTAAGGCTCTGCCCCGGGAAGCCCACTGAGGGCTGGCTTGTGATCCCCATAGATAAGCAGGGACACAGCGGCCCTGCTGTGTCGGGAAGCACAGTCGCGATTAGGATGGCACTGATGAGGAGTGCGCAAATACAGCCTCCGTGGTGAGGCAATGTGCTGCTGTACTGAGCAGGAACCACGGGGCAACGCTGAAACTTCAGCAGTGTTATAATCACAGTGGAGTTCATTATATCTTGGAAGGTGTCCATGATGGAATAACAAGCCTGTAAGTTTACTAGAAGCGAGGGGCGGTGATGACATGCTCTGCATAGGTAGTTAAATTTTTAATTGATAATAATTTCCAAAGGCATTCCAATGCTTGTTAACAATGCTGTTATTAATAACATCACTTCATGTTCAGTCAGATATTCAAATGATGCATATGTGAATCAATGTAATTCAGTGGGATGTAGCAATAAACAGTCCTTCTGGCTCTTCTCAGTCAACGTTTAGAACTCGAGCAAGGCACTAGCTTGATGGCTGATATGGACTAGCCTTAAAGATAATTTTCAAAATTAATCTTTTTGGTTTTAATTGAAGTTTTAAAAGAAGAGGTTGATACTCTGCCTGGTATTAGAGTAGCTCATAAAGACTCACCATGTTTCTCTACTTTTTATCTATTCTTCCGTTCATCAGGGGGCAAAAAATCACCAAATGCAAGGGGGACCAGAGCAGCCCAAGCAGCTGCAGTCTGTGAAGGAAGAACCAGTGCTGTCTTTACGTGCAGTCGGGACTGGGGAAAACGCAAAGCCAAAGGGCTCGTGGGCACTTGCCGAGTTTCATCGAGCCAGGTTTACTTCATGGAACCCACTGAAAGAGCACGTGCAGTGTGGAGGTACAAATCACAGGGCACCTGGAGCGAGAGAACACAGTATGCTCCATTTTATTGTATTGCTTTTTCTCCTCCCTCGCCCCCTCCAGTCTCCTGGCGTGGAACAGAGAGCTTGCCCAGGCAGAGTCCCTGCTGGTTAAATCATAAGCCTCTACCAAGCAGCTGAGACCAGGGTGTCTGCAGCTTGCAAAAGAGGGAAAAAAATAATACTTTGTGAATATTAATAGCAGTTTTATGAGGTACAGGTACAAAAGTGGTAGACTGAACAGTTCATGTCATTCTCGTCTACAACTGTCCATGAAGAGCTTCTTAAAGTAGGTAATGACCCATGTCAGCAAAAGATATATTTGCTGAAGGCGAAGGTGTGTCTTCCTCACACAGACAGCTGGCCGTGTCTGCGTCCAGCCCTTCCCAGGCTTCCCAAAGCCGCCTGCTCCCCCACGCCGGGCTTGGTCGCTGGTGTGCAGGATGGAGTAGCTGCAGCCTCGTGTTTCACGTGAGTCCAGGCTGCCGTTAGGCTCTAAGCACCCGGGCGATGTGCTCGGAGCAAGGCACTAAATGCAGCAGTGCGCAGTGGGAGACTCTGCGGTTTGCAGCCTCTCTTCTCTGCCACCAAAACCTGCTAGCAAGGGGATGTCATGAGGCACCTGTGGAGCATTCTTGGAAGCTTCAGGTAGCTCCAGCGGTTACAGATTGCCTGACTCACGCTCTGTGACTCACCTCCTGTACGCCATTGCTGTCACCTTCTTGTTCCCGTTTCTAACAATTCACTCAGTAGCAGTCACGAGTTGGCACCCATTTTGTGGGATTTTTACAGAAGGTGCCCCTTTGTTTGGGTAAATTTATTCAACAAACTAAAAGGCAGTTTAGTAATGTGGTGTCTAGGCACCCAGATCCCATTCCTTTTCTTTATTATTATCAGTGAAACAGCTCCAAGAATAACTAGTTCTGAAAGGGAACGAATCAAAGATCGCAGAGTCGCTGAGGCTCCAGCTCTCCCCGCTGCACAGAGAGATGCTCAGGGCTGTAACAGCCCAACACCCTGGGCACCCAGCTTTGTGCACCTCCCTGGAGCGTGACGTGGGCCCAGTGAGGGGGTGCCATCCCAAATTCACTGTGATAACGCAGCTCTCTGGGTGGGTCATAAGGGTATAAAGCCATGCAGGAAATGTGAGCATCTACAGGTTCCTGTGCTGCTTCTTTGCTTGCTTTGGATAATAGTTTCTTAAAAAGGTCTGTACAGAACAAGCGTATATTTATCAGCAGCAGTTAGGGCAGCAGAATCAGGCTCACAGAGAAGTGAACTCAGATTTCTGTCAAATCAGAATGGCTGTCCATTTGGATTGGAAAATGGATGGTTTTGCACACTGTGCTCTGGCCACTGATGTGCTGCACCCAGGCAGCGATGTGATTTCCCCTTCCTTTCCCTTTGGCCTGTTGCAAATTTCCAGCAAACTCGCCATACACCAGGAGTTTGTCTCTGATCCAGGAGTTCCCTTTTCATTGCGGTGCTGGTTTGGCACTCAGTAAGGGAAGAAGGGTCGTATGGCCCCCATCTTGTTCCCTTAAGGACAGCGTGTTTGCAGAGGTCGTCACAGAGGGCAGGTCAGGAACAGCGAATGTGTTTGCAATGGCAGAATTTAGTATATGCTAGAAAGCTGTAGCAGCAAGGAGGCACTTCTAGACTTAAGGTACTGTGTGGGTTTGGATAGTTAATTTAATAAACCCACTTTTAAAGTGTTGCCTGTTCTGAGAGAGAAAATCAATTAAACGGTGTTCATATCTGCCTGCTTGAAGAGAAAATAATTTAAATTAGGGAAACATATTTCACTGTCTGGGCTTCAATTCAATCAATAAAAATACATTTTTGGAGGAAGTTACAGCTCAGCATGACCAGGGACGTCAGGATCATACCTTGGCCTGTGCATATGCTTAAGAACTGATTTGAAAGTGAGTATGAGCCAGGAGGAAGGTGCTTCTGCAGGCAGAGTTTGTGGTGCTCACCAGCCTCTGCCTGGGACAGTCCTAGGTATGTGCATGCCAGAAAACGCAGCAGGGTTAGATTCCTTACCTCGGTGTTCAGCAGTGTGCTTCATCGCTTTAAATCCCACGGTTTGCATGGGCTCCTGATCACTGATGAACCTGTGAAACCACCTTCTTCTCAACTGCCTGAGCTCTGAGTTGCGGGAGACGAGCCACCGCGGGCTGTGCCGCTGGTCCAAGGCTGGCTCCTGCAGCGCATCCATGCCCACCAGCAGCCTGGGCCTGTGGCGGGGGTTTGGCAGCATCCTGGGGTCTACGATCCCAACCCCAGCCATCCCATCTGACACCAGCAGGGCCTGATTAGCGGAGGTCCCACGCGAACCTTGCTGGATAACCAAGCGGGTCCGCTGTAGCAGCAGGAGGCTGCCAGCCATCAGGTATGCTGCTGTGAGGAAGAAGAGCAGAAACTGGGTCCGACGGAGAAACTTCTGTAGACTGAAGAAAGCTTTGGCCATGCCCTTACAGAAACTGGGCCCTTCACGCCTCCCGACAGGCCCCTGAATCTCCACCTGGCTGGGCACTGCTTCCTCCCATAAGTTCAGCCCATCACTTCGGTGCCTTCTCCCAAGGAAGAGCCTTCTCCCGGGTCGGCCGCAGTGGAGAGAGCAGCCTGGTGCGGCACAGCCACTGGCTCAGACGCCCGGCTGGCTGAGGGGCTCCGCACGCACTCGGGGCGATGCCATCGTCACGCTCTGCCAAGCTGCCAAACAGCCGATGCTGAAGCCTGAAATACCAAGGGGGAAAGGTTGGTTCACATCTGAAGAGAAAATAGCTGTCACCAGGGTGACTTTTCCCCAGCTGCCTCTTTTTTTTCAGCTGAGAATTTCTCCATCTGTTATTTATAATTATGCACTTTAAAAACTATAATCCAATGAGAACAATTGATTAAGCAGAAGCTAGGTTCGGATCTTCAGCCTTACTCTTCCCCCGCCCCCCAGTTCTTTTAACTTGGAATGCACAAGCAATATCTTTATGATGAGGCTATTTCTCTTGGGATGTTTGGGAAAAAAAGTTCTGTATTTTCTTTTGTCAATAGCTGACATCTCCATTCTTTGTCACTAACTGAACAGGCAGCCACAGTATAGGCATCATTTTAAGAAGGTATTATCAAATTCCTTCCTTTCAACTAAACAGTAGCTAAGCTACAAATGCAGATCAGAAGGAAACAACAGTGTGGGTGTGTGAGGAAAAAAAAAGAAATTGCATCAAGTCACAATAGATAAGATAATTATTAATCTCTTTTCAGCACAATGAAGTCAGGCTTTATGCTGGAAGGATATCTGAGGGTTCTGCTGTGCATGTCACTTTAAAAGACACCAGAGATCCTGCTATTTTTTAGTAGATTTCTATTGCCAAATACTGACATGGTGATGTGCATGGATAAAAAATAGTGAATGTTTGAGAAAGATTCATTTCAAGTTTCACCATATATTTCTTGACTGCTTCTGAGTTTTACAGGCTTTAGTTGTGCTGATGTGTACCATGATGGGATTGTCTGGGCAAGAAAAGCTCCTTTGTGCTCTAGGGAACCTTTAACCTCTTGTAGCAAATAAAGGCTGGCATCTCCCCGTAAGTTTCTGTTTTACCAGTCAATCACTTCTCTGTAGAGCTAGGCAAGTGTTGACAAAAGATGCAGTGTTTTCCAGAAAAGAAAATATTATGGCTTTTGCTTAACTTGCAATTGGGGCACACTGTTAAAATCCACAGTCCTGGCAAAGAAATATCTGTTCACTGTATTTCTTGTTTCAGTATCTGATTTAAAGTTTTGTGGATATTCACTTATGCCTCTTTCTTAAATAGGTGCTACCAACCAAGTCTCCACCCATTCCCTTTTTCATTTAGTTGTGCAACTTCTTTCTGTCTTAAGCAGCAATCGAAAACAAAGCCCTGAAACTTCTAGGCCAAAAATATATTAAAGCTCAGCTGGATCTTTTGTCAACAGAGCCTGAATTCCTTTTGTGTGACCTTTCTGCCTTGATTGCTAAACAGAGTTGGTACAAGGCAGGAGTCCCTGTCTTCCTACAAGTCTTGAGGACCCAATTTGTGCTTTTAAAATTTTTTTTCATTAAAGTTCATATATGCTGGTCTCAATTGTATAGGGCTAAGTAATATCCAAAAATATGCTTATGTCTTTATTTGTAAACTTTTTCCAAGAGAATGGTCTGACAAGGACTTTCTCTCTTTCCACCAGTACCTGTGGATCTATTAGCAGCCAGTGAACTCAAGAGAGTGAGTGGGTGCAAAAGGCTATGAGGCTGTAGCATGCTGTAGTAAATTAAGACCACTTTTTCCACTGTAAAAGTTACTGCAACTCCCTTCTGATCAGCTCCAAAGCCAAAGAAATGCATTGATTTACACCAGCTGATGAGCTGACCCTTAAAGTTAAATTATTGAAAATCTCTGATCAATGTTGTGAGTGCTCAAGAATTACAGTAAAAGGGTCAGAAGTACCTAGACAGATGAACAAGAAATTAGCCATAATTAGGTACTGCAGATTGTTACTGTGCTCATTTATCTGAAGAAATACTGTCTAGGTAGCATAGGTATGACTTGATTCACTAGTTGTTCCTAACATGGAGCTACTGGAAACTTCAGCTATTCCCAAAAGAGGATGTCTAATCTAAAAGAAGGATGCGTGTGTGTATTAGCCGTTTGAGATTCTGAGGTAAGGCTTGGCCAACGGAGGCAGCAGCCGCACGCCGTGCCGGCTGGTGGCTGAGCAGCCAGCACACTGTTTGAGCTGCCATCTATAATACAAAGGGCTGGCCCTTCTTAATGCTGCTTCGAAGCCTCATCAGAGAGATGATAATGGCTGCAATCAGAGGTATTCAAAAGGTTTAAGATTCTGCCCCCCCTCCCACAAGATGAGGCTAGATAAGTTGTAATCATCTTTACCCAACTGTAAGGCAGGGTTTCATAGCTCTTTTGGTTTACTCACAAAGTGATCAAGTGACAATATTAAGAAATGCTTTGAGTCAAAGTTCTCAAGCGTGTCCAAGTCATTTGCATTGGACAGGCAGCGCTGTCTTTAGGTGTTGCTAATCAGCGATGTCCAGAGTCGCAGCGCGGCTGGAGAAGGACCATCAGAGCCAGGTAGCAGAGTTTGGGCATGTTATGCTCGAAACTGCATCACCGGCCCAATTTAGTCCCTCAGTGGATTTCAGCCGAGTTTCTCCATATTTGCAGTGAAGTGGAGCAGCTGTAAGCTTCATCATCCTCATGATGAGAGGATCTGCCACTTGTCTGGGAGCACGTGGCGATGCCTCCTGGTGCCAGGGGAGACAAGTCTGGCTGATGTCCGCCGAAACAACACCTGTGTGGGGCGCAATCGCTGCCGCCCCTGATAGCAGGATGAAAAGCCTACCATGCATCAGCAGAACTAGGGTAACCGCCCGAGGTACCACACCTGTTTTAAGTATGCAGCAAGCTCTGCATCCAAACACCAAGAAACGCTTGGCATAGCTCCTATTGACTTGTCTAGTTTGTTTATTTATTTATTTACTTACTAAGGTGAAGGTGCTTCTGGGTCTCAAAAAGCTAACTTTGTCTTTGCCCAGTGGTTGAAAAAGTTTAAACAGTACAAGCTAATTTTACTGCAGTCAATATGACATATATAAATTACCTCCAGATGCATTCGCCCTCGGTACAGTTGCCATGACAGTACATTGTAGTAAAAACCAACCAAATAAATAAGCAGACTCTCCGCCCACAGCAACTGCTGCAAATGTGCAACTCAAAAATTAAATGTTGCTTTTTAGTGGGGAAATAGCAGAGTGCTGCTGACATAAAAAAATGTCATTTGATTTTTCCATAAACTGCATATTGCAATATCATCAAAGCATGCCTTAAAGAACTGAAGTGCATCACTTTTGATGATGATATTAAAAAGGAAAGAGTAAGGAGGGTATGAACTAGTATCTGGTAATAGAAAAGGTATCATTTGTCTTTTTCATGCATGTTTCACTTAAAATGAATGAAGTGAAATGGAAGAAAAGTACAGTCTTCTGCTCCTATTTATCAGTTCTCACAGCCAAAGGGGTTTTAGGACCATATTAACTGAGAGTTGAGTTAGTAAAATCATAAAATGGTAATTGAAAGGACTTTGAGATGGGCAATGAGAACCGTTAAACAGCAGAGAAAACCTTAGGTGAAGAGAACAATGAAAGGGTTAATGTGGCAAAAAAAGGGGGAAATAATTAGCACTGGCAAGGATTAGCTTTGGAGAGGTGAGTACAGAATATCTGCTGGATGCTGTGCTTTCAGCAAGGGAAGGATCTCTTGCGCCACTAAAAAGGTGGTGCGTCTGGTGGCTGTGTTTTTATAAAATGGATAATTAGCTGGATATTGAGGGCAAGAATTTGATGGGGTTCAGAAAAGCATTGAGTGATCTTATTTTATAAAATATGAATTTATTCACTTTACCTAGTGACAAGTGAATGTTTAACTGTTCAGAAGTCAGGTAACTATTCAGTACTTTGAACAGCATTTTTAGCTGTTTGTGCCTGAAATTTCTTGTCTGGAAATGTCATTAGAAAAAGTAGTTTGAGGTTTTGTGGGTTTTGTTGGTTTTGTTTGTTTTCTTTTTTTGGTTTTTTGTTTTTTTGTGGTTTTTGTTTGTTTGTTTGTTTGGGGTTTTTTTTGTAAGACCTGTGTATATACCAGCAGGACTGAATGAAGAGCTGAAAAATGATTCTTACCTGAAATCCCAGGATCTCAAAATATGAATCTGTTCTGATCTATTTCCTAAAATACTGCGATTCTTTTCACTGTCTCTGGGAAAGCCAGCATCTTAAAAGAAAGGTCCCTCTAAATCTGGCATTCCTTGATCACCAGTGGATTTGCTGGTAGCCAAGTTTTCACACTGCTGTCCCAGCACTGGGGAATTCTCCTGAGTGCTGTTGCAGGTGGGTTATGTGTTTGTTAAGGTGCCGTCAGGCTTCAGAGCGCGTGGCACTGGGTGCCAGCTGCGCAAGATGCTCTCCCAAAGGTTTTGCATGAATCGGCGATACTCGGGGTCCCACCAGCACCCACAGAAAAGCTGTTTTTCTTTTCCGCAGCTTTCCTGCAGGCGGCATTGCTCAGAGTCTCTCCTGTGGGGTCTCGCCCTTGCTCAGAAGAGCAAGCTGGCAGAGGCAGCAGTCCCGAGGGGACGTTAGTGGTGTCCTCGGAAATGAGGTCTGGCAGCCGCGTAGCGCTCAGCTCCTCTGAACGTGTCTGTCAGCAGGCAGCTGGCCATTTTCGAGGGGATGCGAACCCCTGGTTGAACTCACTGTAGACGCTAGGAACAGCCACTATGCCTGGTCACGGATATTGTATCTTTGTAGAGCTCTATTGATATTTCATAAAAACGATGCGGTTAACAGGTAGGGGAACACCTGCACCACCGCCACGACTGTAGGGAGCTCTTTTTGGAAGGAGGCAGAGAAGGGAGTTGTCCACGTGTGCTGCTTGTTTCAGACCACTCTGGAAATGTACCCCTCCCGTGGTATCTTTGCACGGCTGTGAGGTTATGCACAGCATTGCGAAACGCCAGAGCACAGATTGTGAACTCAGCACGTTTCAGCTCAGACTGCACTGATGAGACTAAGCACCAGACCTGAGGCATTTCCGATTTAAAGTGATGGTTTTTTTAATCCTTATTTTTCTTTCATTACATATATAATACCAGATTTATAATTGCCATTAAAAAGTTGCCATGAGGAAAAGCAGGTCAGTACCTTGCTTCCAAAATGATCTCACAAAGTGTGACAGATAGCTGCATTAATATATCTGTAAAGAGACATTGAAGAAAAATTGTAAATTCTGAATTGGCAATTCTACTCTCGTAGCTAGAGGAGCACTTACAGATTTTTTTAAGGGAAGAATGAATACTTTCAGTAATACTACAAAAGCTGGTAAAGGCTGAAGACACTAAAGAACAGTCCCAGACTTTCAGGTGAAGAGTTGCTCAGTTGAGGACTGTCCCTTAATGAGTTGCTCAATGCAGAAACTTAGGTCAATACTCCATTGATGGCTGCATCTTATCAATAGTTGATGTTGTCTAAAGACCAGAGGATTTTGCAAATTCAGAGTTCTTGGCATGGAAGCAAGACTGTTTTCTTTTGTAAACTGAAGGGAATTGGACTCACGAACACTATTTTTAGAAAAATCCATCCCTCTTCCACATTTCTCTGTTCTTCTGTCAGCTTGCTTTGAGGACAAATGTAGTCAGTTAGGACCTAGCTGAAAGATTCTGTCTCACAGCCTTTCTCTTGGATACACACTGCCATTTTCTTGAGGCTATTTGGAAAGTCAAGGCCAACATCATAATGTGTGAATGCGCATAGGAAGAAAAAATCTTGAAAAGCTGCAAATTTAATGTTGGGATCCTGTCAAATATTTGCAGTTCCCTTTATTCGGACAGCTAAAAGCACCCTGAGTAGCCCTGAGTATCTTCAGTGTTGGTCCCAAAGCAGCCAGCAGCCGTACTTTCATACGTCTCTTGAGTTTTGAGAATGGGGTTAAGCAGGTGACAAAGGTGATCAGTCTGAGCTCTATGCTCATACCTCGTGTGGAATCGACAGAGAAATTCCACATTATCCCAGCTTCCAAATCATGGGATAAGAGAGAAAAATGAAACTGTGAATCATGGTTGTGTGGAAAGCAGCACATGCTAAAAGTGAAGCTTAGAAGAAATCTGGTACTCTGCCATCTTAAGCTAAGACCCACTCAGATCAAGATATAGGTTGATGCTGATGGATTTTGGCTCAGGTCCACTGTTACTTTTTCTAGCTCCGTAAGAAAGTGTCATGTGGAATCATCTCACTAACTTAACAATGTAATTTAGGAATTTAAACAAAGGAAAGTCAGTGATTTCTTAATTCCATCACCTTTCTAGGATATTCTTTCACCAAAAAGAAAGGAAATTTTCAATTAAGAGTTACTATAATACTCATTTCCTTCACCAACTTAAACATGTACTTTTCTATGAGATAAGGTCTATGGAATATGACCTGATTGTTGACCTTCCTGGCAGCTACAATGCAATGCTCACATGAGACCCATCTAGAATCCAATAACCGGCCTTCCCAGAGCACTGGGCTTCAGATGGAGCAGCAGAAACACCCTCCAGCTCTGTCCCTGGGCAGGCATCCCCCCTTGCTCTTCCAACAACCTTGCAGACAAGGCTTTTATTGCAGGCTCTGGAGCAACCACCACCACCACCCCAGCAGCGCAAGCTGTCCTGCACGGGCAGAGCCAGGGACAGCCCTGGTGCGGCTCAAGCCTCGCATGGCGACATGCCGCCCGGCTCCAGGAGCAACTGCAGCTCACACCGGTTCTGTCGCTTTCCAGTTTTCTCATCCTTGCCCTTCCTGCAAGGCAAGTGGAAAACTCAAGCTGCTTTTCTTCTTTGTTCTGAGGCAGGATGTCTAGCTCACGCTGAGGATGAGTTAGTGCCCGTACTTTGCTTGTGCACATCCTGCATCACCCTCCATGCGAAATACGCCACGTCATTTAGTTCTGCTGCGGCAAAACTTGCTGACGGTTTGTGTCGAAATACAATAAAAGGGTTTCTTCTCCATCTCTTCTCAAGTCACCTCCAATTGTTTGATTTAGAGAATAATTTGACTTTTAAATATTTCTAGAAACTAACCCTTTCACCCCTTTCCCATCAAAATGAAGCTTATCTTCTAGGGATTTTCAGTAAAGTAATAAGGTGCCTGATGAGACATAAGCGAAGGGACCTTCAGCCTGTCCTGTCCGCTGAAGCTCCAGTGTGTCATGCCAGCTTCCCTACCAAAAGGTCTGGCCTTACTATCTCAGCTTTCAGAAGCAGTGAGCATTTCTTTCAACTTGCAGAGTTTTACTTGCTAGAGGACGGATCTGTGCTGACTCCATGCTCATGCCTGGCTCGAGCAACTCTTTCCTGAGACGATGCTGATTTGAGTGTTACTTTACGCACAACACAAGGTCTGTCAACAAACTAGAAATGAGGTAGAAGCACCACAATTTCTCCACGCGCTATAGTGGCAAACGTTGCAGCTCGAGAGGGCTTTCCAGCAAGTTTACCATTTTTTCCCTCACCTGTCCTACCTTCCCACACTATGTTGGGAGTGTGCTTACTACAAGATGTAATCAGAATGCAAAGTTATCCTTGATGCAGATATCGTGTTAAAATTGTTGAATAATGATGAACTGTGATAAATAAAGCAGAAAAATATCCTATGTGGAGATGGCAGAAAGATGGAGAAAACCCTCTATAGTCCATAAACTAGGGAAATAAAGTTGAAAACACACAAGTTAAAAATATACATAATATCAACTATATACAATATGGGAGCTGTTTTACAGTTGACAGATAATTCAGCTTTGGAAGTGAAAGGCGATGTCACAGAACAGAACTGAAGCCTGAGCAGGCTGGAGAGTCAGCACTAAGTTGTGCAAATTTGGTCACAGCAGCTTATTCACTAGATATTCCACTTTTTTGAGACCAATTTTCTAGCACAGATAGGTGTAAATCTAGGCAATGCTTCTGGTGGGGGTGGCAGCAGCCTACAGTGAGGGATGCAGAAGAGCCTGCGGGAGGCAGCTGGTCCAGGAAGGCTTGTTGTGAGACAGTGCTGACTTGGAAAGTGATGCAGTGACAGCTTGCAACAGAAAGCACACCACGTCGAGACAGTATTTCATTGCTCCAATACTTTTTACTTATCTCAGTGATAAAGTGAAAATCCTGAGGACTGATTCCATGCCAGTATGGAAAAGATGCAGGCATATAGATACCTACATTTTATATGTATACATGCACACGCATATATAAGTGTGTGTGTACATTCTGTACACAGAGGGATGTGTACTCAAAAGATAACATGAAATCTGCTGTCACTGTTCACTGATAAACTGAGACCAATCAGCAAACAGTATTCTTGAACCTGGACAGTATTTTGATCAATAATAAAATATTCATGCATAATGTACATCCCTTTGATATTATAACTCAAGCACCCAGCAAATGATGCCTTTATCTGCCATTAAAAAAAAAAGGTACTGTAGCTATAGGTAGAAGTTTTGCAAGACATTGTTGTAAAAAATATACCATATGTTGATTTTTGCCTCAACCCACAGCAGTTAGAAATGAGATCTTTTCCTGTGTGCAAGGCAATCTACTGGAATTAAAATAATATGCAGATGTGTAACTAAATCATAGGTATTTAAAAAGTGTATTTCACAGCCCCCTCAGTATCCAAATTCCTGCAACATCCATGTACTAAAACCTGATAGAGTCTTTTTATTTAGCACAGCGATGCTTCAGAAACTGTTTAGAGAAGCAGAGCATTCTAGTCTGCCTCACCAGGCTGCGTGACACAAACACACACTCGCATTATCTATGCCTACTTTTCAGGTATAATGTTTCGTGGATGCTCAGAGAAGGGCATCTCGAGAGCAAACTGCAATCTTTATAAATAATGCAGCTAAGCCTCATGTGCTTAGGTGCCATGGATAAATTTAATAAATCAAACAGCCATTCAGACTGCAATGAATGTTAATACCTCAGCCTCTGCAAAAAGTTGTCTGGTTGTTACTTGTGTCAGGGCCAGCTGACAAACGGCTTGCAGAAGCAGATAATGTAACTGCATAACAAAAAGAGAAAGAAAACTCACCTTTCTTTTATGGTCGAGGAACTCCCGTTGTAGCCAGGCGAAGTCCTAGACAATCCAGTGAAATATTATAAAAAGCTGTAATGCGTATCTGAAAAGCTGATAAATCCTGCTCCCTCAGCCCTTCCCCACTAATCCTTCTCCTGCCTCCCCCTTCCAGTGCGCAGAGCCGTAATCCTCCCGAGCACCCCTCTGTGCGCTGCCTGTGCTGCGCGGCACGCCGGTCCCTCCAGCTGTTTATATCAGTAAGTAACCCAGCCACCACACAGCCCTGCACATGCTCCCTGCTCACCGCCACCCGTCGCGGTCCCTCGCCGGGCTCCCTGCCGCTCACCGGGCCGGGGGGCTGGGGTCCTCCGCCGTGCAGGGGCTGGCGGGAGAGAAACGCTCCATGGCCTCCTGCGCCAGCAGGCAGGGTTGAAGCAGCCTCAGCGCTGCACTGCCAAAATCCTCAGCCACAGTTGGTACACTCGTGTTTCGTAACGCTCCCCCTTGTCAGGGAAACAGAGCCTCTCCTTTACATCTGCTTCACAGAAGAGCTCTGCAGCCTTTTGCAGCTACCGACGTTTCCAGACCTACCCATACGCTCTATCTGTCTATAGATTTGTCTAAATGCACGGATGGCTGCATAGGCAGATATCTAAGTGGCAGCAGCAGCGGCGTGACGACCTAATGCGATCAGCTGAACGGATGCTGCTCTGTTTCTCAGTGCCTCTTCCCACTAGGGGCAGATCCTTCTGGAGCTGCTCCTCTGGGGACCCAAACCCCTTCCCAACAGGTCCAGAGGGTCCCAGGACAGCAAGTCCTCGGCAGCCTCCCAGCAACTGCTCAGAAATTTCAGGCAGCAAATTGTTATTCTGGACACAGGTGGATAGGAGTAAATTATTTATAAATGGGAGAGCTGAAAGGCAGTTTGCTCAGTGTCCTTAGGACTGCCTGCTCTGCTCTGCTGTCTTCACTGCATGTACGGGCTCCTTTCTGCTACTGGTTTGCATGGAGATTGATCAATTTGTAATTATTCTTAAAGCATCTGTATTTAAAAGAGAGTGGACTGCACACTTGTAACTGCATGTGGTTTTGAAGAACACCATAGTCTTTGCACATTTAAATCAGACCTGTGGAGATTTGTCTCTTGGAGCCAAAATCAGATCTGGTTACGGGGACTCTGGTTTACTTCCCGTGCTGAGGAGTGTGGGTCGGTAATGGCAGACCGAGTGGAAAGAGGGGGACTGTTCCTGTTTCCCTCCTGTGTGCTGCACAGTATTTCATGCACTGCCCAGCCCTGGGGCTTCAGTGATGCTGTGTGCATGGGTCTCACTCTGTACAGCACACCCCCTGCTTGGGATCTGAACCTGCCAACGTCGTGCTAACACTGCTTAAATTACACTTGCCTTTCCAGTCTCAGCACAGTTTAGAGAAGAGGGACCTGGCTGTTCATTTCAGATCTCCGCACACATGCTAGCTCATTTCAAAATACTCTAGTTGTGAAGCAGACCTGGATTAGAAATGCACCTGAGGATAGGAGCTATAGACTAGAAAGATGGAAGCACAAATATGGGAGCCTTAGACTGATCTCGCTTATTCACCACCTTGCAAAAAATAGCTCAGTGATGCTGGAAAGGTTCAATCTTGAGTTGGCGCCAGCATCAAGGGATGTATTTTACCACCTTCCTGTTCGCATTGCGTTAGTTACATGTGTGCTTCTTGTCTTAGACCTACATAAGCAAACTGTGCTGTGCCTGGCTACCAGAGTTTGTGATTTTACTTTTTCTTCTCTTTTTTGAAGGCTGTTTTGTTTTGCTGTGTTTTGCCTTAAAAGAAAACAAACGCAGGAACTTCTGTTTCTGGTTACAGAAAACGGGGAATAATTTGTAGTCATGGCAGACCAAAGAGAAGGACTTTGCATTTCTTCTCGTTGCCCTTCAAGGGCCAGATCCTTGATCCTCCAAATATCCCCTTTGCAAGAAGCTTAGGCTGGGCCGCGGTCGGGAAGCCTGGGCTGGGCGGGTGGCAGAGCCCCTCGCCTCAGAGGCGAGCCCACGTGGGCACTGCGCAGTGGGAGCAGAGCCCAGGCCGCTGCTGCCGGCACCCGGCAGTGCCTCTTCAAACGGCGCCCGTGGCGCTTGGTGCCTGGCCCCGTTGTGCGTGGCGTTTCCAAGGAGTGAGGGGAGAGGGTAAGGCAGGCACTGGTGCCATGCTGGGACTCGGGGTTCTCCTTCCAGCTCAGCCCCTGAAGCCCCAACAACCACGGGCAAGACTGCACACCTCGTCCCACTCTTCGCGTCCCTCGCCCCTTCCAGCTACACACTGTGGTGCTGTGAGCAGATACTTTTGGGCTCATGTGGTAGAACTTAGAAATATAAAATCATAACGACAACTGCTACAAGATAGGCCTGTCTTTCTCTATGAGAAAAAAAAATGCAGTTGCTGGCAGGAGATCCTTCTATGAACAAATTTGCCATAGTTTGCAAATAGTTTTCAAATACAGAAATCCAGGAAGGAAATACAGAGTTTCAAGCTGTTACAGCATTCACATAAATCTGATGATCCTGCAGACTTGGTAAGATGTGAAAATGAACATCTAAAATACTTTTGCTCTTAACAAATGTTTTCTGGGACTTAATGTACTGATAAAGCTACAATTCTACAGTTATTTCTTAAATTTTGATTAATGGAGAACCCTGAAACTTACCAATGTAACATTCAAATTTTAAAATACTGATGTCTGGATATGTATTCTCTCCCCAAGAAATTGTGCATCTGTTAGATTGCAACTCATCCAACCTTTACCTGTGCATACAGCTTTAAGGCTGCAGAAGTCTTTACTGAAATTAAATTAATCAAATGTTTAATGTAATGACATTTTTAAATGTTATGCTGAGTTGGGGCCTAAATCAATAGAATTACAGGAACCTGCCCAGGTGAAGCAGTGGCAGGAAATGAAGTTCAGCATTATCAGTGAGAAAAACGATGCTGAAAATGCAACAAGCTCCCAGTTTGCAGTTCAGGATAGCAGCAGCCTGGCACACGCGCCCGTGGTGTTGCATTGTTGGGCACAGTAGCCATGAAGCAAACTGCTCCCATGACACCCGCAGCAGCAAAGGAGCCCTTTCTCTGCCGTACCAGTCGTGAACTGAGGGGGTGGCCGAACTCTGCCGGGACCAGCCGGGTGCTGGCGGGAGCTGAGGCTGTGCTGGAGCCTCCCCAAGCAGGGCACGCTGGCGGTGCGGGCAGCGCAGCACTGACAGGGCGCGCGTGCAGGAAGGGACCATCGCTGTAAGAGCGAGCCGCAGCTTGGGTCTGCACGCCTCTGGCATGCTTCCGAAGGCGTTGGTGGGACGTGATTGGCATGGCGAGTGTATCCTGGGGACACTCACTTTCACGTATGATCTCTTGTCGCAGATTTGACATGAAAACACCCACTGCCGTTTGGGGGTCTTGCAGCTGCTTTGCCTTGATCTCTGAATTTGGGCTAAGCCCAGACAAACTGCCAGGTTTTATAAACCATCAGCCCTGCTGCACTGAGCCCTCTTTAACACTACCTTGTTTCCAGGATTTTGCATACAAAATGCCATGTGTGGACTTGCAAGACTTGGTGCAGCCATGGGTGAGACCCCTGCTGCCATGAGGTGACCTGGCCGAGGGGGTTATGGGCTGCAAACAGCAGCATCTTGTCACTTGGTTCAAGATTCAAACCAACACCATTTTGGGGGCATCAGCAAGGAAAATAAAGGAAGGGTAGGGTTGACTCCCAGGGGTAATGGCAACGCTCCTCTCTCCTGAAATTACTGCAGCAGAGTATTTCGGGGTGGGAGTGGGAGGTGCTCTGTGTCCCCTCGCGATGCTGCATCACGCAGTACGTACCATCGCGGGAGTGTGCTGTCCGCAGGCACGGGCAGCGGCAGCACGCACAGTGCTCTGCTCTGCTCGGGAAGAGCACCCTGTGTGGCGAGGCATCTTGAGTTTTTCCATACACAAATTTTCATTGGTTTAATTTAACTTAGCTAAAGCAAGCAAAAGACAGCTTTAAAGCTTACTTTATTGTTTCAGTTTAGCTTGTCTAGTGACACTAGATAAGAAGTCGGTTAACCCTTTGGACTGGGTGATGTTAATTATCACAGGGAGCTGAGATGGGATTTATAATGCAATTTCAGTAAACAAAACAAGACATTCATAAATTGAAGTAAGGTGGTCCACATAAGGTTTGCAAAGGCTTAATTAAGGCAACTGAATTAAGTCAATGTATACTTTTACGAGGCCACCAGATTAGAGGCCATAGTAAAGTGCTTTCCTATCAGCATACTCGGCACTGGTAAGACCTGAATCACATTTGACAGTTTCTCTTTTTCTTTTTTTTTTTAATTAGGAAAAAAAAATAGTTACTATTCTGTGATTGGATCATTAACAAATCTCTAGTAGTACCATCTGGCAACTGACATTAATTTTGCTCTCTTCTTACTCAAGGGTAACAAATAAGGATTAAATCCATGGTAGCTTTGGGGAGGCCATTTTAGCAAGTATGTTTTGCATCTTGTACAAAACATCTATATATCGAATCTGCAAGGTCCCCTCTGCCCTTTGGTGTGCTGGTACTTCATTTTCTCTGTACTTTGCAATTATCTTTCATTCCACCGTGCGCACGTCAGCTCTGTTTTGTTGCTAATATGCTATTACATGGAAAAAATAGTCATCTGTAGAGTGTTCCAGTTGAGAAAATAGAAGGCCAAACTCTGCTTTTTCCATGCCCTGATGTAAATCTGAAGTGATTTCCATGAAGGCAGTGGGAGCCACTCCAGATCTGCCCCTCTGTAAATGAGAGCAGGACCCTGCCTGGGGAACCTGGGAACATGGAGGTGTATGAGAAAAACCAGAGCTGTTAAAAACCAAAATAATCAGAAGGTTAAATGCAATGAGAGGTTCCGTGAAAATGCTGCATTATTTTGTAAATGGAAAGGTAGCTGAGATAATCTATCTCTATATGGAAACTGTGATTTGAAAACTCGGGGTGGTCATAGGAATCTGAAGGTCTTTTGCAAATGCTCATCAATAGCACTTTGTTTTTTCTAATCCAAGAAGATGCAGGGTACCAATTCACCGACATTTGGATTTCAGTTAAATCCCAGGAGGCAGTACTGGTTTTAGCATCTTATCCAGCCTGTACATCTAGACTAATACTCTATTTCACATGGCTGCAATAAAAAGTAAGAGGGGACTTTCTAGGACTGGGAGTAGAACTCTGACCAGAGAAAAATAACCGTAGAACCCTTGTGAACCAGGAAAACCATTTGAATTTTGATGAGGCAGCTGACTGAGAGGGGCCTGTTTCTGCTGTTGGTTATGCCAAATTCTACTCTCAAAGATGGATGAAAAAGAGAACTGTGGCATTTTGTCTAAGACAGTGGCCATTAACTTGAGGGACCTGGGCTCCGTTCCTAGCTTTGCTGCACACTGATAACATGGTCTTAAGACACGGGGTCTAAAAGCCTTGACAGAGAGATTTCTGCTGCCATTTACAGATTTCAAGGAGAGTTGGAAGCCTAAATACCCTTCACAGTTCTGGCCATAATCTCTCTACTCCCTAATTTTCCGTCTGGTTAATAATACTATTTCTCTCCTATTCTCTGGGGAATTTTTCCGTCCCTCACAAGGCGCAGAGGGTGCTCTTGCGATGTGCAATCTGCCTCAAAGCTGCGAGATGATCAGCTCTGGTCAATCCAGCCTGACTGTAGGAGGTGCTTGTTTCAATATTTTGTTCACAGTTGCAGTTTAAATGCCTTAAAGAGAAATACCTGTTCTGTGTTTGAATTGTTAACACAGTCCCGAGTATGGCAAAGCGAAGTCATCACTCTAAAGGGTGAGCACTGAAAAGCCTACCTGAAAAGCTTTAAGGTGATTGTGAATAATGGGCCTTCAGCATCCATCTGCATTAGCTCTTGTGCCACCACCTTCTGCTCCATCAAATGGGACTGCTGAGAATACCTGCTCTTCAGAAGGAGAGGTTAAAAATATGATGTGCTGTATGGGAAGAGGCATGAGTGGTGTTTATTATGAAGAATGATGCGTGAGATTGTTTCACGTGTTTTCAGACTCAGACCTACAGGACATTATTCTTGTTTTACTCGCACTATTTTCTTGTCTGTGTCATTCCATTGTCTACAGATAAGTTGTATCTTGACAAGACCTGTGTAAGTGCCTGTTTCAGCTCCTATTAAATTAAGAGGGAAATGGATCAGATTGTAAATTCAAAGGACAATCTGGTGTTTTACGTGGCAAAAGTAGTGTAAGTATGAGCAAAGAAAAGGAAGACTAGTTAAAAAGCTGAGCAGGATGCAGACATGGAAAAATGATATCTCATAAGATTAACAGAAAGGGGGTAAAACTAGGAAAATAAAGCATGTATGCATTATGGCCATGTTGTAAAATCAGTCATTTGATGGAATGAGTGGCAGCTGGAGGCCTTCTGCATCTGAATAAAATCATAAGCACTTTCTTTGTCTGCTTGGTGGTTCTGTTTCATTGTTGCACAAAATACAGCGCAGAAATGGTGAAATGAGTGGCATTACTTTTAGAATCCTGTTGTGGGAGCAGTTCTTGTGCTAAATGACTCAGACTTTCAGTCACTTCAGAAAATAGGCTCAATTGTAAAAGTAAAGATCAGTTCGGGAAAGTGACAGTTTTTGATAGTGTGGTTTCAAGAAGAAACATCTAAAAGACTGTGTGGTTTCATAAATGAATGAAATGTAGCAAATAGTTTTCTGGTCCTTTTTATTTAATAATCCTAAATACTCAGGGATTAGGCATTCCATGTAATGCCTACCTACAATTTTCAGTCATTTCATGAAATGACTGAGCAAAACAGCTGTTTAGTGCAGTGGTTGACAATGTCATTCTTTTTTTCCAGAATGACTGGTTTCATAACATAAATGCCATATTATGCATAACATAGGGAAAACTATAAGGTCTAACACAATTATTGGCAAAACTCCCAATGATTTTGTAACACTCAGTATGTCAAATGCCATGCTCAGAGCATTTGTTGAAGATTGTGCAGATCAGCAAAGAATATTACGTTCCTAAGACATCTCACAGAATTTGCTTCAGCCGTGAAAAGAGAAGCAGATGCTAAACCGGTGCTAATCTGTATAGCAATACCGTGTGATTAATAACGAGTGGCGGTGTAGCACAGGGTGTTAGGCCATGGCATCTGATTCAGATAATAATGGAGGGTGGTTCAAAATGGTGGGAAGAGGTGCTGGAAGGTGCAGCACAAATCAGCTTGTCCGGGTCCAGAGCCTCCAGCTCCAGCTTCTTCTTTCCTACTGTCATTGCTGCTGAGGTGGGTCGTAGTTTTGGAAGCAGCTGATATCACTTTGCATTTTTTCGGGGGGGGGGTGTCTGAAAGGACAGAGGCTGTTCCAAATAACAAATGCTTCAAAAAATAACCCCTTAAAAGATAAATGAACAAGAAGGGTAACATAGATGATGGTCTTGCACACATTCCTAGTGTCTAAGTAGAGGTGAAATAACATTTGAAAATATAAGAGATGTAATAAAGGAAAGCCAAGTTAATTTCTAAATTTGTTGTGACGGATTTGAAAGGTGAATGCAGACTTTCAGCATAAATAAGGATTGCTGTAACTATAGCTGTTCCTATTGCTCAGCTTCCAGTTTATTAGAGACTGAAGCATGCTGTGAGAAAGAAACAGGAAATATGATGAGTTTTGGTCAGGATGTTGCTGGCCTAAAGGTCATTAAGATTTTGTTTCCCACCTTGAACATGGTAACACATAAAATGGTGAGAGGAAGCTTCAAAATACATAAAAAGTGGCAGTGGTTCTTTGCACTGTGTGTAATTAGGCTGTGCAGCTCCTTACTGCTTCAGTAATCATCACCTAGCACTAGCACATAAACAGCGGACTGGCTTGATTGAACTGAAAATGGAAAATGTTTGCGGAAAGCAGCTATCACGTGCACATTTTTGGAACAGGCTTGCTTTGAAGACAGTGGGTGCGGAGGGAGTTCTAGCAAACTGGTGGGTGAGGGGGATTGTGTAGCACTTGTACAGGGGTTTTTTTCCCATTTCAAACATTGCAAACTTGTTGATGTTCCCTTACTTCAGGCATACCTTATGTTGTGTTATGGTTTTTGTCATGTTTCATTTACACTCTTGTAAGTTCCACAGATATTTAAATATTTTTTGAAGCAGTGCCAACTCCACAGATGGCAATTGCACAGACTGCTGCACAAGAAAGTATTGGTGGTGTGGTTAGCATCCCTGGGAAAAGAAATGCAACTGGTAGAACAAAAATTGGATGACTACATGGCTTTTCTGTACTGTTGATGAGGAACAAGACAGCTAGGTGTAGTCGGTGGACAGGAGAGGATTCAAGCGGATCAGCGGCAGGCACTGAGCAGAGTAGATAGGTATGTGAACATGAGCTTCGGTGTAGAATTTATTGTTAGTTTTGCAGTAGAAATCAATGTTTTGCTGATCTCTGCTGTTCTTTGTGCTTGCAACTTCATGCAAAAGCAACTAAATTGAGGGTATCGTTACACCTCACCTTTAAGAGATGATGGTGATGCAAAGGAATCGTTTCTAAGTGGCTGCTGAAGGTAAATTTGCTAAAAGCATCACTTAAACATTCAGACCCAAAGAACATAGTAGCACTTCTGGTCGGTAATGTATTGAGCATATTGCAATATGTGTGCAGAAACTGTTTTATATACCTGTAATCTTTGAGGTGCTTTTATTATGATTTGGGGAGTAACAACCTTAGTCATAAGAGATAGTCTTTGGTATAGCATGACCACAGTACACAGCTATGATGCAAGTTACTGGGCATTTAACGGACTGTATTCTGTAGGAAGCCCAACTAAATAGTCTTCATTCTTTTTTGCCTCATAAACGGTTCCACACTTCTGATCACATCTCCTGCAGTCCTCTCTGTTCTGCCCGCATGTTTCTGTAGGTCTGTGACGTTCACCTTTCCTTACGTTGGTAGAAGTACTTTAACCTACTGGGGTGACCACGTGTTGGGGGAGCTGCAGGTGCAGATGAGCAGTAACTCCCCCCTTTTTTTCTGTGGTGTCTCTCCACCAGGGCCGGTAGTGCCAGCCGTGCCCGAGTTCGGCAGGACCCACCACTGCTCTGTGGTGCATGTCCAGGCCCGACCATGTCGCATCTCTGCACTCGGCCCGCTGGTCCCACTGTGGCCCCAGGAACAGAGCCAGGGAGCAATGGCAAAATGCGGAGCATCCTGGTCTTTGCGTGCATAAACACCAAGCTTTGTGAAGGTACATGGACTAGAAAACAGCATGTTTGCAATCACACCCTGTGAAGCAGAGAACTTCCTGCTATTCAAGTGCCTTCAAATGTAACTCGAATTTCTATTCCTTCCTGGTATTGTGCGTCTAACTGTGGGATCCCTTTGTGCTGAGCTCAAGGGACAGTCCTTGGCCAAATCAGCTTACTATCTTTGTCCTTCCTATTCGAGTGTTTTTCAGCCTCAGAGGACACATTTAGCTTAAAATACTGGTATTTTTCTGAGTGGTGACTTTTAGTGTTCTTGACTGGTATTATCTTTTAAATGTAGATGTCTGTTGAAGAAAGGCCAATGAACCTGCAGCTTCATGAGTGCCTTGCCTCACTGCTGTGTTAGGTATGCAGTGGCTCCTGAACCATAGCAAGCTCTTAAGATGTTGCCTCCCCCCTCCCATTTAGACCCAGAGCTGGATTTTAAGGGGTTTTTTATTGGAGTTGTTCAGCCAGACCATGTGCAGCAGTAATGTGGATGGTAAGACCTTACATTGCGGTAATCACAAAGCAACACCAGCTAAAGTCTTTGATCAAATAAGTCTGCTTTTGTTTTCCGCTTCAAGGCTTGGTCTTTTTGCAAGTGTAAATAATGTCATGTTCTTTATTTTTAGTGGACCATAATAAACCTGAGTAGATAGAAAGTCGCCTGAGCCATAAACATTTGAATGTCTCCAATGTCTGCCCATTTCAAAAAACAGCAGCACCAGCACCTCTCAGAAACCTTTGTAGCCTCCCTTTGTAGATTCCGTAGAGAAAAATGGGGTTGTTAGAGGATTAGATCAGGAGGTTTGTCCCATGCTGGCTCAATCATTCATTATCAGGAACTGACAGCAGCAATTAGTGAGCCCTGAACACCCAGCGCAATGAAGATCACACTGATTTAGAGTTTAAATGAGAGTCAGGATACCGTACATTGCTTTTCGCAAGCTGGCCTTGCAGTTAACACTCACCACCTTTTCCCAGCTTTGAAAGGAGAAATAGTTGAGTCATGGCAATTAGTCTGCTGTCTTCAGTGCCCATGAATTAGGTTATTGTCTGGCACCACTATCAAGTTGGCCAATTAGATTTTCTATGTGAAAAGATGCCCCTTCCCTCCATTTTAAGTGCATCACAAACAACAAACATGGCAAACCATCAGAGGTGAATCCAGAGAGGCAGAGATCATGAAGGAAGGACAAGGGTAACATCACAGGGAAATGTAGGAAGAGAAATGATAGTGAAATAGTGAAGTGGAGGTGCTAAGTTCATCTTCTAACATTGGAACAAGCAGGTGTTCAGCAATGCTCAAAGTGAGTTTCAAGACTTAAAAAATGTTCACACATTTGCCTGGTGGCACACACAGAGTGTGACATATATCTGTGTACAGAAATAACATCAGTCCCATTAGTGATAGTTAGCAGAACAAAATAGAGGAGTACAGCAAAAACTTTCTTTTCTCAGTTATTCACAACACAATTTTCCTGTGCACTCAGAAAAGTCTGTGCAAGTAGCCAGCATCAGTAACAGGGTGCTGAATTGTGTGGACAACTGGTTTATGTCCCCAGTCCTATTTTTTTACGTGATGAACAGAGCAGATGTAGATGGTCATTTTTGGTATTGGCATCCTCAGCAGTCTCGTACAACATTTAATCACAGTCTGCTAATGCTTCAAGCCGACTTGAACCCAGACCTTAGCTCCAGACAACTCGGGGCGCTTGGGGATGTGTGCTGCCAGGGACATTTGGGGCAGCGTAAGGCTGTGAAGTTTCGGGGGTAGTTCTTTACTGAATGGGTGGATATAAGACCCCTCAGCTCTTTGTACAGCTTGGATATAAGCTTAGATTTTTGCCAGCACAACTCATAGGCTAGATTAAGCACACGTTTTGCCTAATTCTCATTTAGAACAGTAATGTAGGTAACAAAACAGCTGGTGGATTAGATAAGTGTGATGATATCCTTGTGTGGAGTTACTGGTATGGAAACACCATGGGGCTCTGGACCCAGCCAGAGTTGTGGGGTTTCACCTGCTCACAGAAGCAGCCTTGAAACGTTAGGTCCCAGGAGGATTTATTTTCTTCGTTCCATTGTTAGATCCCTGAGCCATACAAAGTCCCGCAAAAGACTTTGGTGTGTCCAATGCATGTGAGAACTGTTAACTTTTAGAGTTTTGTTTGCTATTTCCCTTAGTTTTAGTAATACACATCAAATTCTACTCATAGTTACACCCACGTAAAACTAGAGCTATTCTGCTGCAGTTATGGGGTTTGTTTCAGATTTTCCTTCTCTCCTGGTTCCTCCATCAGACTCTGTCAGGTGAAATGCATCAGTCAGGTTTCCATCCCCATCACTTCCAAAGCTCCGGTTTGTTTCCATGCAGGGCTGGGCTGTGCCCGCTGCCTGCAGAGGCTCCTCAGGCCTGCTGCCCGAGCTCGCCCAGCGCTGGGGGATGGAGCTGCAGGGTTTGCCCCTGTCCTTCCCTCCCGAATTCAGAGGCACTGCTGGCAATGGAGCAGGGGCTCAGCTGTTGCTTGGTAACCACAGCCGCATTTCAAAAATGTACCCTTTTACAGCCAGCTTCCCAAACTAATGGCTTTGAAAGGAACAGTTGTTCTTTCAGGATCATTTTCATTTTGTTCTTTCTTACAAAAAAAGAAGGAAAAGGGGGAAGGGGAGGGGGGGCACGGCAAGAGTCTTTCAGCTCCAGCTTTGCTTTTCTTCTCTGCTCTCTTCCCTCACATCTGGTCCCACAAAAGGGAGTAGTGTCACATGCCTGGGAGCAAAGCCCTTTCATCCTTCTCTCCTTCGGGTTTAGCCGTTATCGTTTCTGAATTTCAGTCTGCGCGGAAGACGACTGTGAGCACTTCTCATAACATCTGCATTTGTCTTACCTCTACTCTTTGCTGAGCATAGTTTTCTTCTTCTAAGAGAAGATTAATTTAATCCTTTTCAGGGAGGATGGGTTGGTGTGGTAGGTAGGACTGGTGCCATAGAAGTGTTCAGTGTCTGTTCTCAGCATTCATTGTGTTTTTCTGGATGTCCCTCTTGGACAAGTCAGTTGCTCCTTCACACCTTGCTGTCCCGTCCGCAGACTGGACTCGGCGATCCTCACACAGCGCCCTGTGCTCTGTGGGCAGCCAAGCTCCGGGCAGCTCCGCCGTGGCATTTCCATCACCGATGTGAGGTGAGGTGGTCAGGTCCCACTGGGGCTATACCTTGAAGAGTTGCATTAGTAGTAGACCACAGGCAAACAAAAAGCTTAACTGCCCTGAAACTAAACTGCTACTGTTCACCTAATGGCAGCCTCTGTTCCTCTTTAGCCTATGGGCAGCCATGTCAGCCCTGCGGGATGCGTTGGTGTAAGTCACTGCATTGTTGGCTAAGTCAGCAGAATTACATGTAAACCTCCACAGGCATAATCAGTTGGCTTGGCTTTAATCTTCATGTTCCTGCCCATATAGCACCTTGGCCATGGATGATGCAAAGGCTTTCATCTAGTGGGAAGCTGAACAGCCATTGTATGTCACTCACACTGCAGTTATTCCCAAAGACACAGTACAGAACTGTTGTTAGTAATTAATTTCTATCTAATCGTATGGCATCAGTATCGGGACATCTTCCACATAATTGCTATTACAATGCTGGTAATAAATTTCAGGAAGATGATCAACACTTATCCTGATCCCTTGATTAGCAAATTAGAAACTTTCCAAATTGTACACACAAGGGCATAAATTCTCACGCCCATTAAATTGCTGGGTTCGGAGAAGTAGCTCTGCAAAATAATCAGAGTTCACTGGTGTAATGAAATATAAACCTTCATCATCAGAGCAGTGAGAAGGTCTGCTTGGTATTTTGATGCCAAGGCAGGTTTTACAGGTTTTAATGATAGTTCTTCAAGCTGTAATGTTCCTTGGCTGTCCAAATGGCACTCTTTCTACCTTAAAAACATCAAAGGCTTTTGCTGTTGTTTTGAATTTCAGTCCAGCTTTTAGAACAGATTGTCACAGAGCAGCAGATGAGGTAGCCAGTGGCATTACCAGCAAAAAAAAAAAAAAAAAAAAAAAAAAAAGAA